>PVKS010054234.1:0-10126 GCA_004027875.1 Aplodontia rufa
AAAAAAAAAAAAAAGAAAAAGAAAAAAGGAAAAAGACAAATCTGAATTCTAATGTCAATAAGTAATGTGAGTGAGTTTTTGTTGTTGTTGTTTTTTTTAAGAGAAAGGAACAGTGAGAGAGAGAAAGAGAATCAATTTCATTTAGTTTTTCATGTGGCTTTTGTTGCTCCAACACTCTGCTGTATACTTGGTGCTAGGGTTTGAACTTGCATTCTCGTGCGTGCCAGGCAAGCACTGCAACTGCCGAGCCACTGCTCCAGCTCCAGTAATGTGATTTTTAAAAACATTTCTTTGCATTATGTTGAACTTTTGTGCTATACATTTTTGTTTCTGTAGTTTTTTCTGGGATTTATATATATATATTTTTTTCTTTTTTTAAATTTTTGGTTTAAGAACAATTTGTTCCTTTTTAGTAAAGATCATCTCAATGTGGCCACGGGAGCTCAGTATGGGTTAATCTGACCATGAGCTCTGTAACTATAACAGTATATCTTGGGTACTTGGTTTCCATGACCAGAAAATCCACATCTAAACATCTAAACTCTTATTTAAAAAAAAACAAGATTTTTCCCCAGGATTTTTCCAGATCTTTCCTCCATTTTTCCAGCTGTTTTTGTAGTTGTTTTACTTTATCTCTGATCAACCCAGACTGGTTCACATAAAAACAGCAGTCTTCTGTTGGGTATAAAAAGAGCTCTCCTTTTTGAGCAGTCAATAGATCTAAAGCAGGGTGAATGTGTAAGACCATGGAGGCCAGGGAGTCTGGATGGCTTTGTAATGATTGTAATGATATTGATTCTTCTACCTGTTGGATATTGTCTATGAGTTGGTTGGATAGTTTGTGGTAGTAGGTTACAGAAGTTCCCAAATCCTGCAGCTCCAGTGCTTATTCTGGCAGTTATCCCAAGGGTTGCTAATAGAGGGATAAATTGGGTGGCTCTTTTTGTTCTGATATGGGTAGTGACTGGGATAGGTAACTCCTGATCTTCTGTAACTAGGTCTTATTGGGGGCTAAGGAATACAATGGTGCAAATTCCCTTCCATTGGACAGGAAACAGTGATATATCTTTTGTCCACAAAGAAATGTCACTTATGGAGAGGGTGGGCAGCATGATTCTTGTCCTGTGTTAGAGATCTCCTGGGTTTGTAAACACTGTTCATCAGGGATCTCTCCTATGTTATTAGATCCTGTCCTTTTTGTGAAACATAAGGGGGCTATTTGGAAAAGGGGACAGAGGCAAGTTTTTGAGTGGTGTTGTCAGAGGGGTGTACAATTAAGAGTAGCTATGTTAGATATCTCAAGGGGCCTGGCTATATCTTGGGAGAAGCCAGGCCTAAGACACATCCAGCACCCTTGGAATTTGTCTGCTTGAGTAACTGTTGTGTTGAATTGATGAGCTGAAGCAGGACGGGGTCTTCTAATGGAGGTTTCCATTAGAGGGAGAGATTTAAAGGCTTTCTGGTGGGGAAAAGCATGTGTTCTAGGATCTGAGGTACTTGTGTTCTAAATATCTTATTAAGTGCCTGGTCCTGTACTCCACCCCCATCTGACATATTGTAATGAGTGAGTATGGTCCAGCAGAAGGTTGTTCCATATGGTTGGGGGCAAATGAATCCTGCTTTGGATTTTTTTTTAATCCCCCAGCCAATAGTTTTTGCTTTCATGAGCACATCTACCAATGAATAGCAGCTTGTGTGTACATAGATGCTGGCAGTAAAGAGGCCTCTGCTGTCCTTGCATGGGTCACAGGAAGAGGTTGTTCCATTGGTTGTTACATACAGTAGGGTAAGAATGAGTATGGAGAGCTAGAGGAGCATCCTATTGCTTTAAGAATAGAGGAGGAGCAGGAGGCAGAGAGAGAAGAAAGTGATCTGAGTGGAGGTGAATTTAGAGAGTGTTCCTTAAAGCCAGAAATCAGTGATAAAGCTTATTGCCTGTGATGGGCCTAAATGAAGTGGTGGTGAATGTCCAGTAGTTAAATTTTTTGCTACAGTCTCCAGGAATGCTCTTAGGGAGGGGTAGGAGAGAGACAAGTGATTAGGTCAGGGGTGTCCGGAGGGTGTGTGTTCCTTTGAGATGGTGGGAAGGCAAGTGAGATGCAGTGAGGCTGGCCCTGTAGAGACAGAATGATAAATGTTTTCTTTAGGGATCAATTTAAGATTGATTACTCATATTGACCCAGGAGGGTGCCCTTCCAATTTGGTCATGGTAGGCCTTGTTAGGATAACTCTGAAGGGTTTTGTCCATTTAGCTTTTAGGGGTCCGGATGTTTGGGGAGGCGATAGGTAAACTAGGTCACCAGTGTTGATGGGGAGGGTCTGATTAACTGGTTGGGGTTGAGGAAAGCAAACATCCTTTATGATATAACGTGGTGCCACAGGAAGTGGGGAAGAGCTGTTTTTAGCAATTGTTCAATAAGTTTAGCATTGGAGATGGGTGTCCCCCTTACAGTGAGGAATCCCCTTTCTCTCCAGATTAAGATGTTGAATTATGATGTAGGTGTATTTGGAGTCTATGGATATATTAATAGTATATCTTTAGCTAGGGTTCATGCTCAAACAGAGCTATGAGTTCAGCCTGTTGGGAGGTGGTGCTAGGGGGCAGGGAGGAAGTTTCTATGCTTTTGTTTAGGACAAAAGGAGAATTTTCTGTAGTATGGCCCTGAATGATGGCATAACCTGTCAGATGGGGATATTATTTTTGGGATCTGCCATCAATGAACCGGTCAGGGGACCTAGGGAGTGGTTGGTCTGTGATATGTGAAAAAGAGTTGATAAAGAGGTCTAAGGTGTCAGAACAGAAGTGAGAGATTAGTGACGTGGTAGAGAGCATAGCCCTGTGAAGGTAAAACGGTTGCAGGGTTTTGTGAACAATCTTGTCTGAAAGAAACCATGGGATCAATAAGATGAGCATGTAACAATTGACTTCTGGAAGCAGGTAGTGAGAGAAAAGCTTTATGGCTGGGAAGATCTGAAAGAGAGCGGGAAGTTAGAATGGTAATGTGTTGGAATAAGGTGAATTTTTTGCCTCAGGGATGAGGAGTGTGTCAGTGGCTAGGATTTTAAGACATAAGGGCCACCCTTGGTATACACAGTCAAGTTGTTTGGATAAAAGGTGATAGGTTGTGTGGTGTCCCCTGACTTTTGATAGAGGACTCCTAAAGCTGGCCATGTTTAGATTGAAGGGAGAGGGAAAAAGGCTTTGAGCGATTTGGTAAGTAAAAGGTAGAGTCTTAAAGGCTGAGGAAAAAGATGAGGGGATGGAAGAGGCTTAGATAAATCCTCTCTTGAAGCTTCATAGAGAGGTTTAGCAATAAGAGAAAAATTAGGGATCCAGATTTGGAAGTAATTAAAGAGGCCTAATAAAGAAAGGAGTTCCCTTTTGGTGGAGGGAAGAGGAACATTTTGGAGTGCAGTTAGGAGATTAGGGGGGATTGTACGGGTTTCTGGAGTCACAATTATGCCTAAATATAAGACTTTGGGAGAACAGATTTGGGTCTTAGATTGGGAGACCCTGTACCTCCATCTTGCCAATGCATTAAGTGGCAGTGTGAAGTTTTGAATAATCATAGGAAGGGCTGCAAAGCAGGAGATCATCTACATATGGGATGATCTGCAACTCCAGGGGCAGCAAAGGAGGTGGTAAAGGAGGAGGTAGAGTGTGTGGGTTTTTAGGTTTCTTGGGAAGGGGAGTATCTGAGAGGAGGAGTTGGAGAGAAGAGCAAAATTGACACAAAGAAGGATGGGAATGAAGATAGAAAAAAGCCGGGAGAGGGGCTGGAGCAGCGTGTTGGTGGTTATGGTGCTTGCCTGACATGCACGAAGATGTGGGTTCAAACCCCAGCACCACATGTACAACTAAGTGTTGGAGCAATGCAGGCCACATGAAGGAAAAAAAAAAACAACTAAATGGAAATTGATTCCCCCTCTCTCTCTCTCTCTTTCTGTCTTAAAAAAATGAAAGGAAAAAGAAAAAAGCCTGGAGACAAGGCATTTCAGACCATTTGCCATTTTGGTGTAGGAAGCTACCAAGATCTGTTACTATTTTTGGATCAAAGGTCCCAAATTTGGGCCATTGAGTCTGGTTATCTAATTTGTATTGAAGCCAATTGGGTGCTTAAGCAGATAATGCACCTAGGATCGGGGTCAGATTGAAAGTGAGGAGTTTTGAAGTCTTTTAGAAGACAACCGAGCGGGGGAGCCTAAAGGAATGAGCTGTTTTGCTCACATAATCAATTGGGAGGTTAGACAGAGGTGACAGGAGAAAACAAAGTGTCATCCGTTTACTTGGTGGCAGAGCCCATTATCTAGAAGCGAGTGGGCGTTCCCAACTCTGATCCCAAGGTGAGGAGCCTGAGGTCTAGAAATGAGGGGTTTCTAGTAGGGTACCTCTGCAAGAAACTAGTCTTACTTCTCTGACGAATTGGTTAGGGTGACTGGTGTTGCATGCAAGAACCAAATGGAGAATGGATCTGTGATCTGGAGGTCTGGCAGCACAGCAAAAGGAAAGACAAGAATAAGGTTTCCAGAGGCACTGATGAAGACCTCAGAAACTCATGCTCCATTCGGTAACAATAAGGCTGCAAAAATCTTGATCCAAAGCCGGCTGATCTCAGGTCGAGAAACAGCTGCCCTTTAGCTGTAATGAACTTGGAGGGTGCTCTGAATCTCAAATCTTGTATGAAGAGAAGTAGAGAGGGATAGATGAAGAATAAGGTCGAAGTGGAGGGTGGAGAATGGGAGGGAGCCTAAGAGCTCTGTCGTCCTGTCCCAGGTTGGCACTAACTGAAAGGAAAAGCAGTTGAAAAAGAGGGTATGCAGTATAGCTAGAACAGATCTAAACGTCAACGGATCAAGGAAATTTATTGCAATAGTTGCAGGGACACACTTTCCAAATGGGAAATGGCCGCTTGGCTTTTGGATAGGTGATCTTTTATAGACTGAATTGGGAAGGGGTGGGGGCACAGCAGGAATTTTCCTGGTTAAACTGGATTTTTCAGTAGGGTGGGAATTGAATTGAGTTTTTCAGTAGGGTGGGGATCCTCTGATAAAGGGGCCAAGACAATAGGTTCCAATAAGGGTCTGAGTCTGCAGATTTCAAAACAGTTGAGTAGGAGGTTTGCTGAGTGACTGAGTGGCTGAGTGGCTTCTGGTAATTTTCCACATCCATCAGATTCTGTATCTAGCGCTCCACTATTGGAACACTGAATGGCACATATTGGGGCTGCTTCTTCTTTATCTTATCTTTCTTATTTGAGAGAGAGAGAGAGAGAGAGAGAGAGAGTGTGTGTGATGAATTGAACCCAGGGGAGCTTAACCACTGAGCCACATTCCCAACCCTTTTCTTAGTTTTTTATTTTGAGATGTAGAATTACTAAGTTGCACAGGGTCTTGCTAAGTTGCTGAGGCTGGACATGAACTTTCACTCTTCAGTGTCCTGCAGTGGACTTTCAGATTACCATTATCCACCATTACAACATGTAATAGTCCCTTATGACCCTGTGGGAGATTTTCTCTAGGGTGTGTATCCATAAATACAATTGTTCCATCAAAAATGTGTACACTTGGGGCTGGAGCGGTGACTTAGTGATTACAGCACTTGCCTTGCATGCACTAGTATGCGGGTTCAAACTCCAGCACCACATACACAATGAACTGTCCGAGCAACAAAAGTCCATGAAAAACTAAATAAAATTGATTCTTTATTTCTTTCACTGTCCCTCCCTCTTTTATTAAAAAAAAAAAAATCTATACTTGGACCTGGAGCTGTGACTCACTGGTTACCCCACTTGCCTGGCATGTGTGAGGACGTAGGTTCAAACTCCAGCACATGTACACAATGAAGTATTGGAGCAACGAAAGCCACATGAAAAACTAAATAAACTTGATTCTCTCTCTCTCTCTCACTGTCCCTCTCTCTCTTTATTAAAAAAAAATGGCACTTAATTAGACTGAGCATTGCCTGGTTGTTCTAGGGTGAATGCAGCATTTACTTTCCTACAATAGTGGATGAGAGTCCCGTATGCACACAAACCCTGGCAATGAACCAGTGTTCTTACATTTGTCAGGGGCTTTGTGACACTGAAGAGGTTTTCTAATGTGCTGGCTGCCTGACCAAATATTTTCTAATTTCTGACAGTGTCTGTCTCTGGGAGCCAGTTCAGGTGTGGTTTTGATAATGATTCTCTGATGATCAACCTAAAATCTGTCTTTGCCTTTTGAGAAGATCGTAAATCATCTTTACACCTTGTTCTTAAACTATTTGAGTGTGTTCAGTTCTGTTCCTAAAAACAGAAGATACATAATGGTGACTTTACACTCCACTTCATGACTTTCAGCTTGTTACAATCCCTGTTCTTTTTAATATCTAAGTTCTTAAAATCTTTCTGGTTTCAGGATTATTTTTGGAGTGTTAATTTTATAGTACTCATAATTTTTAGATGAGCAAATATAAGGTAAAAGATAAAATGCCTCTTAAAATTTATTTCATTTTGAAATTTTACAGTTTTTCTTTCTTATAAGCCCTTACATCAAGAAATAAATTATTTAAACAGAGTTTTTTTTTTTTTTTAAAGAGAGAGGGACAGAGAGAGAGAAAGGAAGAGAGAATCAATTTTTTATTTAGTTTTTCATGTGGCTTTTGTTGCTCAACACTTCGTTGTGGAAGTGGTGCTGGGGTTCAAACCTGGGTCTCAGGCATGCCGGGCAAGTGCTGTAATCGCTGAGCCACAGCACTCCAGTCCCTAAACAGAGATGGATTTGACTGAGAGAAGCTGCCAGGGCAGGCACCTTCTGGTTGCTTTGCAGTATCCCAGTCTCCTGAGGCTGAATTTGACCACTTCTGTGTCTTGACATAGAGTTCCAGGTGGGCAGGCAGGCAGGTCAGGGGCTGGTTATATTGTATTGGGTTCTAGGCAAGTATCTATTATGGGCAGGCCCAAAACAGCAGCCACAAGGCCTAGAAGGCAGTTCCCAGTAGAAATGTAGGCTGTCCCACTAGGGTTCCCCCAGCTTAGGAGAGAAGGGAAGTGGCCAGGACCCAGAATCTTCTGAGTTCAGTGACAATTCCAGTGTCATTTCTGCAAAATCCCAAGCCTCCTTCACACAGGGGTAAAAATGCTTGTCCATGACTTTGAACTCTAGATTAGGAGAAACAGTGTCAGGGTTGAGGGAGGAAGCAAAGATTCAGTAGCTTCTCAGCATTGGGATGTTTATTGGTGGCACTCTTGCACAATCCCACACTAGAATACATTAGGTTTGGTGATGACATTACTCTTGGAGGCAAATTGCTTCAAAAGGCTGGGTCTAACAAATTAAAGTTGAAAAACAATCATCTTGGATGCAATTATACTAAATCAAATTGGTATCAGTGATTAAGGCCAAAAATATTTCCCTAAAGCCACACAAGTGGTTATATATGAAAAATCAGACAGTTTCCTTTGTATAGGTGATATCACACATTCACTCACTTCTGCAGGGTATGTACCTTCTGCTTCTACAAAGACTTAATTCATTATTCCAAATAAAACCACAGGTTATTCTGGAGCTGTGGCTAAAATTTGGGACTCCTTGGGGAGGATTGTTTGGAGAGAAAGTGGAGATCAAAGTAGTGAATTGATTCTCCAGGCTTGTCTTGGATTTTCAGCTGCATGTTTTATTTCTCTACTTCTGAATTCCTAAATTACAAGGACTAAGCGGAGGAGAGGACAGACAAGAAGAAGGAGAAGAAGAGGAGGAAGAAAAAGAGAGAAAAATTTGTGACTATGGTTCAAATTCAAATTCTTGTTTCAACCTTTAGTAGATTTAAGTATCATTTAATTTTTCTAATCCACAGGTGGTGATGATTGTTCAATCTGTGAAGTTAGGAAAAAATTATTAATTTCAAAAAGCAGCTTTTAGGATTTAGAGAAATAATATAGGTCAGTCAGGCACAGTGGTGGCACACACCTCTAATCCTAGCTACTAGGGAGGCTGAGGCAGGAGGACAGAAAGTCCGAGGACAGCCTGGGTAAGGTAGGGTGACCCTGTCTCTAAATAATAAAAAGGGCTGGGGATATAGCTGGATGCTAAAGTGCTCCTGGGTTCAATCCCTAGTACTGAAAGAGAGGGGGAGGGGGATAAAAGTAAAGTAGCATTTCCTGAGACATAATGCAATGAATAACCTTTGTAAATGTGTAATAATTGTTATGTGATCAGTACTATCATGGTAGAATCATAACTCCTATCCAGGATAGACACAAAAAATGTGGCCTTTAAAAAATCTCCCAAATTTAGGGGGATTTTTACATTCTTGTACTAGATATATTTTATTTTTATTTTATTTTTGATACAGGGGCTTCATAAATCACCTAGGCTGGCCTAGAATTCGAGATCCTCCCACCTCAGCCTCCTGAGTAGCTAGAATTACAGGTGTATCCTACTGCTCCCGAGCTATCATTTTCACTTTAAAATTATCAAAAGGATAGATATATTTAGCGTCTTACAGGACCCCAGTCTACTCTGTTTAACGCTCCTTTTCCCTTCATTGTCATAAACTCTGCATGATTATTAACTTTTGCCTTTTGCCATGTGTTATGAAAGAGCTACAAGTATGGCATGTTCTCTCTCATATGTGGAAATTAAAAAAATTTACCTGAAAGCAGAATAGTGATTATTTGGAACTGGGAAGAGGGAGAGGAGAGAAAAGAGGAAGAATGGATGGATGTGACCAATGCATGCTGTATGTATGTATGGAAATATCAGTGATTCCCATCAATATGTATAGTTAATATGTGTTAATAAATAAATTATTTTAAAAAGACCCTTTTTTCTCTCATCCAGGAGCAGGTGCAGAATTCTTAGTCCCAGAGCTCTAGCAGGAAGCAGAGAGATCCCCGGCCTTGCAAACGCCTTGAGCAGGTCAAGAACCCAATCCAGTTTACCTGAGGGTTGCTGAGTGGGAATGTTTAGCATTGGAATGACTTGCATATGAATAGGCTTGGAGCCCTTTGTCTAAGCTCCAGCCTGGGCTCAGGCTCCAAGCATCTGCGGAGGAAGTCCTACTTCCCGTGGATCAGAGGATGCTAAAGTACTGAAGGAAAGAAGAGCCCACAGGAGGCCATAAGTGTGCTGCGGGGACGTTTCCACAGCGTGCTCCTGCCCTTTTGGTCTTTGAAATCATTTGCTGAAGAGGTTAGGGGGAGTCAGGGGAGGGGTGGGTGGGTGGTGGGTGGGGGATTTGAAAGGCTGAGCTTCGAGCAGTGCCCAGAACTTGAGTCTTCAATACACAGCTCCATCTGTGCCTTGGTGCAGGTACGCTTTTCTTCCTGTGTCTTTCATTTTCTAGACATTAAAAAAGTTTTGCAAATTAAATCAGCTTAATTTGGTAAATAATTATGTAACAAGATTTGTCTTCACTGGTTTTATGAATTGTGAGGGAATATTTCTCTTCCCCCAAACAAACAAAAAATGTTAAGTAGTCATTTCGTGAATTTATTCATTTTGTTAAGCAACAGAGCAAAACACTCATTGAATGGGACAATGAAAGCCCCCCTTTGTCTATTTGCCTTTCAGGTTAATCCCCGAATTTTCCCTTGCACTTCTCAACTTAATCTATTCCCAGAACAGACTTCTCCCTTGCCCAGCCTACAATCCTACTTTTATCTTTCAGGATACCATGTGAGTTATTGCTACATTTTCTTACTTTGTGATGGAAAATTGAGGTTTCCCCCTTTATCTCCCCACTTCTTTTTATTTAGAGAACACTAGAGGAGCAATATGAAAGACAGAGGGTAGAAGAGGAAAAACGATTCCCTCCTAAGAATGGAGGAACTTAATTTGATTAGCAATTGAAAGCATTTGGATAATTGGACTCAACTCTTCCTGCCAGTGGTAGTGAAAAGACAGACTCTTGATCTCTCTTCTTATTGTTCTGAGGTTTATGAAAAAAGCGTTTTAGAAAAGAGAACATTTGAACCACAGCTAAAGTAGGAGATAGTGATAATTTCTAAAGTGTATTTATTTTTACTAAAGGCCGCTGCAATCAAAATGACGTTACTGAGATGTGAAAGTAGTTTTCAATGCCTAAAATAAAACTTTATCTCCCAACACCATCAAAACCCCAGAGTACATTCAAATATTTGAAAGG
>PVKS010054235.1:0-10132 GCA_004027875.1 Aplodontia rufa
CAGCAGGAAACATGGAGAATGGTTTTCTAGTAACCTCTAGATATTTGACTTATTATACAAATACCTTTAAAATAGTTTAATGTTAAAATTCCACTTTTAAATGGTGAGGTTTGAAAAATAAATGGCTGCTCTATTTGTGATTATTTGCCCTTGTTAAACCAAAGTTCAATGTGTATCAACCGAAAAAGAAAAAAACCTTAAACAATACAAAATTCTACCCAACATCAAATCCCTTTGTATTACTCAAATTGAATTTACCCCAGTGGAAGGCATGAAGGTTCTCTTTTTATGTAAATGACTTACATATAACAGGTGAAAACTTAAGATACACACACACACACACGTTTTGTCACTGAATTTTAGAAGTGAAAAAGCTTGGAGAACATTTTTTTGGACTTTTGTTCAAGGAATAAATTACGAAGTCCCAGGGAGAGTTAGCTCAGGTTCTCTCCAAGATCGACAGCAACAGAAGTGGACATGGTATTCAAGTCTTCATCGTGTGTAAGGCTTTATACCAGCAGGACTGCACTAGAGGCTAAAGGGTGGCTCACATTCTACCCCTCCCCAGTGAACACTGCCTGAAGCATCAGGAGTCACTAGATATAGTTTCTATTTTACCTTAAGTTATATGAGCCTTCCACTTTTTTAAAAAAAAATTTTAGCTACCCAAATATCAGTTTCATCACACACACTGAATTTCTTATATCCCTCAACCCCATTATCTAAATCCAATTGGCGACACAACAGAGCATGGATTAAGAGAGAAGGCTCTAGATTCACAGAGCTCTTGCCTGGTTTCAAATCCTACAAATTACTTACCCTTATGCTTCAATCCTGTCCCTTCAAGAGGGTAATAGTACTGCGTGGGTCTCTTCCTTCATTAGTACATAGAAAGCGCTTACCAGAGCCTGGCCCATCTAGAAACAACATCAGTCACTACTATAATTCAACTTTTTAACTAGGATGAGACCAAAACTTCTAAGTCATCTGAATCTTTTAGCGACTACCATATTTTCACTGCCACCATTACCAACATGTCTTTACCACTAAGTTTATATCCTGACATGGTAGAGGAGCTCAATGTAGGTTTCCACAGACTCCTTGAAGAAAACATTCAGCTTGTCACTATTCCTGCTAATAAATTACAGCATAGCTTCAAATTCACTCGAAAGGATTTTAGAAATTAATAAGCTTCTTATTTAATTGTCCACTTTGTGTTCATTGTTCCCAGGTCAGCTAATTGATAATCATTTTCAAGCTACATATGTTTGGGGTAGAATAAAAGCCATTTAAATTGTAAATATTAGCATAAAACAGAACGAAGCTTTTGAATAAACTCATTGACTCATGGTAACATCCAATATAACAAATTTTTAAAATTAATTTTCGTGAAAAAATGTCGATTACTAAAACAAGCTTTGAAAAAAATCAAGTCAAATGTGCAAAGTCAGAGACCAAAGAGTGAAGCAACTGGTTTTCTTAAAATATACATCCTGACATTTGAACATGTAGTTTTTTTTTTTCAAAGTTTTGTTGCCTTTCCTTACCAGGTACTCATAAAATCAAAAAACTTCAGACTCAGCAACTAAAGGGCTCTACTTATCTACTGACCTCTGGACCTAGTTGACAAAGACAAGAGGACAATTAATCTAAATAAAAATCTTTGAACAGTACAAAATTTGCTGGGGAGTGCATCACTGCTTGGTCAAGTTCTGTTTCTACCTCATGGGCCAAGCAGCAGCCAACACTCCAAGTTCACACCTATCTCAAGCGTTACATATTCCTCTCCAAGCTTCCAGAACTACTCCAAAGTTGAGATCCACAGGCTTTCACCATGGTTATTTTGCAGGAAAGTATTAGCAACATTTGTTATCAGTAGTAATTCCAAACCCTGTGTGTCTGAAAAACTCCTTAATAATGCATTGCTTCCTAATGATTTTACCAACAGGAAAGGCATTGATGAATTTCAATTTAGGTCTAGAACAGCACAGTCTACAAGTCAGTATTGAACACTGCACTAGAGAATGGCCGCATTCATTAAGAGTCCAGGGAAGTCTCTCATTAGGCAAGAAAAATGGCTTTGGCAGCAATTTTTAAAGCAGGTTGAAAATATCTTTTCCAAAAGAAAACGTTTCCACCAAAATGGTATCCAGTTTGCTGTACTATTGATTCCACTTAAAATCAACTATCCAGGGTGCTGGTTCGTGATCAAAGAAATTGCCAATTTTTAAAGCAAGTATTAGTTACAGAGCACGATCACCACTTATAGAAACATATTCCAGCGTTTTAATTTGACAACAATTGTGAAACACATCGGTAATAAAAGATATTATAAAATAGGTCAATACTTTCACCATTTAACATTATAAAAAGAAATGGTACAAGTAATACCATCATGCTTATCAGTTTCCATTTGAAGATCCTATTAAAAACAAGGCTGAATATTTTTCAAGGATACTGGTATTTGTCAAAGCAACTAATTTTCTACCATTGCTTTCTTGATGGAGACAGCTTTACATAATCACTCAAATGGAAAAGTTCATGATAGGACTATTTAATCACTAAACCTGATTTCTTTTTAACAGTTCATGGTAGTAATGAAAAATTTTTAAACAGTTTTAAGTCTTTCTTGGGATCTACAAAATAACCAAGTTGGGGCCAGTTGCTTCTTAAATGCAAGTATGGTTTCCAGAAATAAAGAAAAGGGTGTACTGAGTAAAATATAGCAGATCTATACTTCCAAACAAAAATAATTGCACTATACAAAACCTACTATTGGATACTAGTTACGCGTGTGCCACTGAAGACAGACCACTGGGCTAAACATGCATTTCACTCACATTATTCATTGCACCAGGAAACTGGGAGCTTAGCAAGCATCTCTTTCCTTCCCTCTCTCTCCCTGTCCTAGGGGATGGTGAAAGATGAAGAGCACAACAGAGTAGAACAAGAATACAAATGTGTGTTCTTTTCAGCCCAGCGGAAGAGTTGGCAACTGCATAGATTGTAAATAATTTCTCCCGTTCCATATTCCACGGAGTTCAATTTGAATTTGCTCACATTGAACCTGAGCAGCTGCTTTCTCTGAAACAATATATATTTTGTAATTTAGGCCACAATATCTTCAGGCACAGATTAAATGTGAAAGTGAGGTTATATATCATTAGAATTTGCTTGTAATCTTTCTTACTCCTCACTTTGCCTTATTGCAGATAAAGGAATGTAAAGTGCATCTTGTGGCACCTATGAAAGACCTTGAGAAAACCACAACAGTTAGGTTTCTGCACACTAATAAAATGTTTAAAAGAGCAAAATAAAGGAAAGATAAGGGAAGGAATGAGGAATGGGAACAGGGATGTACTGAAAAAGCAACACAGAAGTCATTTAAGGAACATAAATGAGAAGGGCTAAAGCTTTAATCTGGTTTTGTAATTAATACAGCGGTGCTATGAATTTGATTTTTATTCTAATGGTGCCATTTAGCTAGGCCTTACATATTAAAATGAGCAAAGCATAAAATTATTGATTACTTATAAATCATTTCTATTTGGGGTTAAACTCATTTTTAAAAAAGGGTTTGATTAATTAATGTGTAGTTGTAAGAATGGAAGGACAGTAAAGGAAGAAAAAAAAGTTGTTTTATACTCTAACCCAATAGCGTCCAACATGTTTACATATCCTGCAGTGTTTTAGAAGTTTCTCACAGAAGGGAACTCCCCCAGATTAAACTACAAAGCCCTTAAGTGGCCCCAGTAACATTATTATATTTAAATTTCTTTGGGTGACTAAAACATGTAGACAGAGCTAAAATTTCTTTGAGCGACTGAAATTCATAGCCAGAGCTGAGAACCAGTGACATCCATCAATGGTCTCATACCAGTTTCTTTGTTAGGCCAAGAGCATGAAGTGAAAGAACATCCCCTGAAAGTTTTCACACACATCTATAAGACTATTTTGCAAAATGACTGCCAGAGGTTAAAAAGTTTATTACCAGTAAGTAGTGCACTGAAACTTATTCTCATGGACATTGGTCTGAGTATAAAAATTGTAATAATTATTCACTTTATAAACATGTGAGAAATATTGACTTAAGAAGTTATGCCACAAATTCAGAAGAAGTTATTTTCAAGTATTTATATGAAACAACTCTGAAAAGTGAACCTTGAATCTGGCACATGTATCACCAATAAATATTGTTAGAAAAGCCAGAAGAGCAGATAGTAAGATTAGGATTTTAATACTAGGATTTTATCTCTACATTAAAGCACCCTTCAAACAAAGCTTCCCCTGCCGTTGTATTTAAGGCATCATTGGAGATGTGACTAACAATCTCCTCACTGGTGTCCCCCAATGTCTCCCAAATAATCACTTTCAGATGATACCTCCAAAGAAAGGAACTCATAAAAGTGATTGCAGCTTCTAAGGATAGTCTCTTGCTCATCTTTGCATCCACATTATCTTCCATATTTCCTGATACAAGAGGCAGAAAGTAGGCAGCTCTGAGTCAGGTTGGCTGCTCAGTCCAGGGAGGTCATTTGCTATGGAACTGATGTTGCTTCCTGTTCGCTCATATAGAAAATGGGGGTAATAGTTCCTTTGTTATAGAATTACTGCAAAGGCGAAGTGAGTTTCTAATACACATGTGACACATAGAACATTTCATGGAATATGCTAAGTGTGCAGAAAATACTCATTGTTTTTGGTACCTGTCATGATACAGCAATGGAATGAATGAACAAACCAATGAATCAAAGAGTCACCTTTCTTGGTCAAGGCTTTTCAGCCTTTTAGGGGTCTCCTATCAAAACTTTTTTTCTATAGGAAAGGTCAGGTTCACTGACCTCCAATGGGACGTAAAGACAACCTACAAATGGCAGGACAATCCTTGATAGTTGAGGCACAGCAAGAAAGCAGAGACACTGAACAGAAAACTACCAGAGATAAATCACATATATTTCTGCCTTGCAGAAGCCAAACCTGCAGGTGCCTGGACTAATGCCCAGACCTTTCCCAAGAACCATTCAACCAGCATAATTTTTCAATGCCTAAGAAATAAAGGCCCCAAAGGCCTTACAAAATCAGAAAAATACTTTAGCAGAATTGTAATAGTCATGTTCCCAACTTTAGTCCTTCAGTGCCTCTCAAGTACCAAATTAGGCTGCATTATTTGTGGCAGAATTATATGTAAGATACGGCAAAACATACAAAAGCAGTTCTCGGCCACCCTCTATTCATTGCCCAACGTTTAATTACAAAAACCAGTTTTGTTTTACTGCATTTAACCCTGTTCATAGCAAGGATAGCAGCAAGGGAAAAAACTCATATTGTCATTGGACAGTCAAAATATTTAAGAATTCAACAACAAATTTTATACAAGGCATGATACTGCTACCAAAGAGCTTCATTACCAGGATACATCGTAGCAATTACTTCACTAACTCTTAAAGGTAGGTGGGTGGGAACTCCACAAGGAGAAATATTCTTGCCATTGAAGTCCAAGAACAGCCAAAAGTATTTGGAGAACTTATTCTACCATTTACTTACAAACCTCCAAGTACTTCATAGATAACTGAATTTTAAACCTGTAGTCACACTTGTCAAACTTTCTTCTCCTTTCTACTGTTTTTACATTTTAAGACTCTTGTGTCTTCTAACTAGTTCCTCTTACTTTTAGCCCTCTATATTTCAGCTTCCCCTCCCTGTGTCACCGACGTAAATAGTCCAGCCTCCCCTGGTTCCTTCATTGTTCCATTTCACCTATTCTCATCCCGGTTCTTCAGCACAGCAAATGACGAGTCGGAAGGAATACATCTGTATTTGCAAAGTTGGGAAGAAGTAAATTTTGAATAAGAGATTAAAACAAAGAGCTGCTAGTATTCTAACAGATCCCCCAAAATATTGATAGAGTTTCAAAAGTTAACATTACACTCCAGGGCTGGAGTGGAAGCTCAGCAGTTATGGCGCTTGCCTACCAAGTGCAAGGACTGAAGTTTGAACACCACACCATGCTTACAACAAACTGTCATAGCAATGAAACCTACATGAGAAACAAAGAATACTATACCCAAATGTATTTATCAAGTTTAAGAGAATATAAATCAAGTTTAACACTGATTTCCACCCAACAGATTTTTTTTTTTTTTTACTGGCTTGTGCTTTGGAATTCTCTTCCATAATAAGCTTTTTCCTTCAAAACTTTTGAAATTATACATCAAAACTGTTTTAAGCCTCAGATGATTTGGAAATTAAAATGAACTGCATTCTTTCTTTGGTCTTCCTGGGACTTGGCTGTATTTTATCATATTTTTACTTAATCCACAGCCACTCCTTATCGAAACAATTTATGCTTTCATGTCTTAATTTTTCAAGTAATCCTTCACTTCTCTCTTGAGATTTTAGATATGAAGAGTATGGGAAAGTGTGACTCCCTTATTTCTTCTCTCCTCCGTCAGAGTTTATTTTGGGTGTTTTTCTTCATCTTCAAGAATGGTCGGTCTATTTGTGCTTGTTAGCTAACTTCTGATTGCTTAGCAATTCCCTTAGGCTGAGCAAAGATTAGCCTTTTTTTTTCCTCCTTGTAAACTGAAAGTTCTCCATCTTGCCCAGGTGCCATCTTTATAGCATTAAGGGTGGAAGCATAGAATGAAGTGATGCCAGGACAAAGGTGGATCCAAAAACAAAAGCAGGCAATCACTAACACAGATTCTTTTCCTTCTGATGTTGTCCTGGAGTACTAAAGTCCTGGGTGACATTCGTGGTATCAAAATTCTCCATATGCTTTTGACCTTATAAAGGGCCACAAGGGGCTAAAATTTATAAATGGATCCAGGAAAGTATTAAACCAGGATGAAGGATATGAACAGAATAATCTTTGAATCTCTCAACAATCTGCCTTTCATTTTCCTAAATTAATGTTTGGCTCCATGTGGGCCTAAGTTTTCATCTTATCAAAAGCTGTTCTTTTATTACTTCCAGCAATGCTTCCATGCAAGTGGTCAAAATCTCTGGTCTATGCTCCGCATGCTACATGCCTGGTATTGTTCCATTATAGAAGATGCACATATACACCGAAGGACAATTAACTCATCATTTGATATAGGGTGTGTATATACATTTATATATGCATGTGGTGTTTATGTGTGCCTATATGTCTACAAATGTCATTCTAGTTTTCTGCCTCAGCTATACAAATATTTTGGGACATTTTGGCTTAACATAAATAACTACAGTAAATATTTGCCTCATATCACTACTATAAGGTAAAGCACTAAGTATTAGATTATCCTATCCAAGTAGGAGGTAAAACTCAGATGTTGTGTTATATGGAGATAGGCAGTATCTCTTCCCATGAGAAACTGGGTGTTTTTTCTTTTTCTTTTTTGTTTTTTTTTAAAGAAAGACTGAAACAGAAGTTTTTTTTATTTTATTTTTGAACAACCATACAAGTTTTTAATAATATAAAATGTGTATAGATTCTGGATATTAGAATTACCCCCAGGAGTGCCCCACTAATTACCCACCCTTATTCCTCCCTTCCCCTTCCCACAGTATCTCTTAAAGAATATTATGTTGTATAACATTACACCTTATCTGGATTTAACACATGATAATAGACCACATTTCTCAATGGCCAGGGTCTAGTTCCAGCCTCCACAGATGAGTAGAGACATTCGACCCTTGGTTCTCTGGGTTAAGCTGATTTTACTCATCATAATTCCTTCCATAGCCATCCATTTACCTTCAAAGGCTGCAATATCATTGTTTCTGATTGCTGTGTAAAATTCCATGGTATATTTGTACCACAGTTTTTGGATCCATTCATCCAGCGAGGGATAGAATTTTTATTCAGTCATGGCTTTTGTTGCTCTGACACAGTTGTATACGTGGGTGTTGAGGTTTGAACCTGTGTACTCGTGCACGCCAGGCAAGTGCCATAACCACCAAGCCACAGCTCCAGCCCCTGTTGTTTTGTTCTTATATACACTACTTCACATGAAGTAGGAAGTGACATACTCTAGAAGATTAGAGGTTAAATTTTAACCTTGCCCATCATGATTTTTCAGATGTTTCAAGTATTGGGCAAAGCTTAGGAGCTCAGAGAGATGAGCCAGATCAGAGACTGCATCTGGAGAAATGAATTAGGACTCTGAAGTAACAAACCAATCCAGAGGGACAGAGTGGCAACTACAACTATACACTGTCCTGACCCAAAGCTGTAGTTTGAATTAAAGGTGTCCCTCAAAAGGTCCATATGTGAGAAAATAAAAAAAAAAGATGAAGTGAAATGACTGGGTTATGAGCACCTTAACTGGTAAGTGTAGGCTGGTAGGGTGTGGCTGGAGAAGGTGGCATTAGGGGCATTCCTTTAAGGGTATATATTTTATGTGTGGCATGGATTCTATCTTCTTCCTAGCAATACCTTGACCTGCTTCCCTCTGTCACACTCTTCTGCCATGATGTTCAGCCTCACCTTGGGCCATGGAGAACTGAGCTGGCCATCTATGAACTAAGACCTCTAACTGTGACTTTGAGCCCTTAAGTAAGCGTTTCCTCCTTAAAATTGTTCTTGTCAGGCCCTTTAGTCACAGTAGCAAAAATGCTGACTGAAACACCCAACTATACACACAGCAGGTATACACAAAGGTAAATACAAGATTTGAACACAGAAGGATACTATCAAAAACAACCACTTCAGGGATGCTAACAACCTCATACAGAGACTCCAGTACACAAGTTGTCTAAGTTCATCTCACTTCAAAGAAATTTTTCAGTATTTCTGGTCCCAAAAGAGTTGAGAGCAGAAGGGATTGAAGTAAAATATTAAGAATGGGGGTTTGGTTTTTTGGGGGGTGGGTAAGGTGAGGGGAGAACAAGTTATTGAGAACTTTGGAAAAATAGGCAGTATGATGTATAGGTTAATTCATGAAGTTCTTATGAGACATCTCCCATCTAAGGAACTTCCAGAAACATTTTTAACTGCATAGATCCCACACAAATCCCATAGGGTGACAATGTGTGTATGTGGGTGTGTAGAAAATTCTTAAACTGCATTTGAACACTCATCATTCAGGAATGAAAGGGGAAAAATTGCTCCAATATTCTTTACCAGTTACTGTTTTAATAGCTACATTTTGACACCTAAAGTTTATGTCAAAGATGAATATGTGCACCATGTATGGATATATTTGTGCATATACACATTTATGTATTTTTTTAAAGAGTAAGAACATTGGTGATCTGATGAACTATTTCAACCAAACATTTTTAACTACCAGATCTCTGGAAGCCATATACAAGCCTTATGCAGAGTACTGCATGTTCCAACACAGATTTTGGGTTTTCTCTTTTGGGTAAGAGGTTAAAGTGTTAATATAAATGCTGTACATTTATATGAACATATAAAAAATACATGTAAATATTGTATGACTCCTCTTATGATGTATCTAGAGTGCCTAAACTTAGCCAACAAGCAGAATGGTAGTTTCTAGGGGCTGGAGGGAGGGAGAAACAGAAGTTTTCTCAAGATTGAACAATTTCAGTTTTACAAGAACTTCTGGAGATTTTTTGTACAACATCAATATACTTAACACTACTGAAGTACAGCTTTAGAAATGGCAAGAATTGTAAATTGTGTTATTTTTCTCAAACTATGGAAAATTGCCTATTAAATAGACATGCAGCTGGTCCTCCATATCTGTGGATTTGCATCCAGTTGTTTAAAATATTTTTATTAAGGAATTGTGTTATGCATACATCAAAAATCTAGAAAGAGAGCAGATTAATAACCTTATGCTTCAACTCAAACAACTTCAAAAGGAGGAACAATCCAACCCTAAATCTAACAGAAGACAGGAAATCATCAAAATCAGAGCTGAAATCAATGAAATTGAGAACAAAAAAAGCTATCCAATCTATTAACAAATCCAAGAGTTAGTTCTTTGAAAGAGTGAACAAAATTGACAGACCCCTTGCCAAACTCACCAAAAAGAAGATCAAAAGGAAGCAAATCAACAAAATCAGAGACGAAAATGGGGATATCACCACAGACCCATCCAAGGTACAGAAGATTATCAGAACCTATTTTGAAAATTTATACTCTACCAAATTTGAGAACCTGGAAGACATGGACAGG
>PVKS010054236.1:0-10134 GCA_004027875.1 Aplodontia rufa
GCCTTGGTAAAATTGCTTAAAATTTTTAAAGATTATATGTAACTAAACTTTCTTCTTATAATCATAAATTTTACTATCCCAGAATGCAATAAGGTACCAGAAGGCTTATAATTAAGTGAAACACTAAAATATTTTATGTCAGATTTTTAAAATAGAGAACAAACAATACAAAGTATATTTGAAATATTTCTATTATTGTATAATTTCATTGCCTAAAAGATGTGTTTTGCCTTGTAACTCTTCCAAACGAAAACTTTCAGTGAGTTATGAAAAAATTTTTAAAAATTTAAACATGCTCAGAGCAGGGAAGATGGTACAGTAACAAAACATTTGTATAACTGGTGCTTGAAAATAGAATATGGGTGATTATATAGTGAGTGCATTCAACAATGCACCTATTTTAGTTTTAGACATATATTTTGTGAAGCAGAGGTCATTAAAATCATATACAAAAATAAACGTAAGTTAGAAGCAGATCTTCAAATAGCTATATCATAAAACAAGATTTTGTCTAAATGAAACACACAATGTCACTGTTCTCATCAAAATGAGAACAAAGGTTACTGCCCCATGAGTAAATATCAAAATTAATATTAAACAGAGCTTATCCTCCATCCTTTATCTCCAACTTTATGTATGTTTTATAATAAATTATTAGTATAATGTTAAATATATAATTTATAAACATATATATATATATTTATAAACATATATATATATATATTTCAAGGGTAATCAAATTTTTGAATCAAAAAAGTTGGAGAAATTTTGCTAAAAGAAGAGCTGATGGAAACCATTCTTACAAACTGCCATAAGTTTTCATGATTCTGCTTGCATACTGACATGATCTATATTAATTAGAAAAGAATTAATCATTCTGATGATTATAATTTGTGCTTCTATAAGGGACATTCTGAAGTGTACTCTATTAACTATCACCAAGGTAATGACAATATCTGAAGCATTATCACAATTAATGTGTAGTATTAATGTGAGTTTCCAAAACACAGGTGAAGTAATAGTCCTAAAGGCTAACAAAATCTAGCACTCAAGGTGTTGGTGCAGGTAGTTATTTGATAATCTAAAAATTAGAGATTTAGAGTATGGAAAAATGAGAACAAATCTAGGGTGTGTGATTACATCTATAGAATTTAAAGAAAAATAAATTCATGTAGAAAATAAAGTTTCTAGGGCCAAACACAATGGTGCATATCTGTAACCCCAGTGACTAGGAACGTTGAGGCAGGAGGATCACAAGTTCAAGGCTAGCCTCAGTATTTTAGTTAGATCCTCAACAACTTAGGCAGACCTTGTATCAAAAAAATAAAAATAAAAAGATTGTGGATGCAGCTCAGTAGTAAAGTGCCTCTAGGTTAAATGCTGAGAGAGAAAAAGAGAGAGAGAGGAAGAGAAGACATTTATACCATTGAGTGCCTCCATCAAAAATCAGGAAAGAGACCAAAAAATAAACTTACGTTCCAACTCAAATCACTATAAAGAGAGGAACAATCCAATCCCAAATCCAATAGAAGGCAGGAAATAACCAAGATCACAGCTGAAATCAATGAAATTGAGAATAAATCAAACAATACAAAGAATCAACAAAACAAAGAGTTGGCTCTTTGAAAAAATAAATAAAATTGACAGACCCCTAGCAAACCTCACCAAAAGGAAGAATGAAGTGAAGCAAATCAACAAAATCAAAGACAAAAATGGAGACATCATCACTGACTCAAACAAAATCCAGAGGATTTTCAGAACTTACTTTGAAAATCTATACTCTTCAAAGTTTGATAATCCAGAAGACACGGACAACTACCTAGCGACATATGATATTCCCAAATTAACACAGGATGACATTGAAAATCTAAACAAACCATTCTCAGGTAGCGAAATTGAAACAGCAATCAAAGGCCTTCCAAAAAAGAAAAGCCTAGGACCTGATGGATTCTCAGCAGAGTTCTACCAGACCTTTATAGAAGAAATAACACCTCTCCTTAGGAAGCTATTCCATGAAATTGACAGAACCCATCCCCCAAATACTTTTTATGAGGGAAATATAACACTGATAACAAAACCCAACAAAGACACATCAAGAAAAGAAAACTAGGGGCTGGAGTGGTGGTTCGGTGGTTACAGCGCTTGCCCGGCATGTGCAAGTACATGGGTTCAAACCCCAGCACCCATTTACACAACTACGTGTCAGAGCAATGAAAGCCATGTGAAAAACGAAAAACTAAATAAACATTGATTCATTCCCCCCCCCTCTCTCTGTCCTTCTCTCTCTTAAAAAAGAAAACTACAAATTTCCCTGATGAACATAGACACAAAATTCCTTAATAAAATCCTAGCAAATCACATCCAAAAACACACCAAAAAGATAATACATCACAATCAAGTGGGCTTCATTCCGGGAATGCAAGGCTGGTTCAACATACACAAATCAATAAATGTGATTCACACTTAAACAGAATTAAAGACAAAAACCTTATGATCATCTCAATCAATGTAGAAGAGGCCTTTGATAAAATGCAACACTCATTCATGCTCAACACTGTGGGGAATATAGGGATCAAAGGAACATACTTTAATTTTGTAAGAGCCATATATGGCAAACCCAGAGCCAACACCATACTTAATGGAGAAAGACTGAAACCATTCCCACTACATTTGGGTAGATGACAAGGCTGCCCATTCTCACCACTCATATTCTCAATATAGTCCTTGAAACCCTAGCCAGAGCTATCAAAAAAGAAAAGGAAATCAAAGAAATTCGAATAGCAAAAGAGGAAGTCAAGCTATCTCTATTTGCCAGTGACATGATCCTATACCTAGAAGACCCAAAAAACTCAATCAGGAGACTTCTAGAACTTATAAATGAATTTAGCAAAGTGGCTGGTTACAAGATCAACACTCATGAATCAATAGCTTTCCTATACTCCAGCAGCAATTCTGCTGAAGAAATCTGGGTACTACCCCATTCACAATAACCTCAAAAAGAATAAAATACTTGTACATTTATCTAACAAAGGATATAAAAGACCTCTACAATGAAAACTATCAAACATTTAAAAATGAAATTCAAGAAGACCTGAGAAAAGCATTCCATGTTCTTGGTTAGGCAAAATTGATATAATTAAAATATAAATTCTGCTGAAAGCCCTGTATAGATTCAATGAAATCCCCATCAAGATATCAATGAAATTCTTCATGGATATAGAAAAAACAATTCTCAAATTCATCAGGAATAACAAGAAGCTGGGAAAAGGCAAAATATTACTACGCAAGAAAGATGAAACAAGATGTGTCTCAATACCAGATCTGAAATTATACTATAGGGCTATAGTAACAAAAACAGCATGGTGTAGGTATCAAAACAGATATGAAGAACAATGGAACAGAATAGAAGATACTGAAGCAAACCCACAAGTCTTTAACCATCTGATATTTTACGAAGGGGGCAAAAATATAACATGGAGGAAAGACAGCCTGTTCAACAAATGGTGCTTGGACGAACTAGACAGCCATATGCAAACAACTGAAATTAGATCCTTATCCCTCACCCTGCATAAAAATCAAATTGAAATGGATCAATGAATTATAAATTAAACCAGCACTATACAATCACTAGAAGAGAAAATAGGATCAACACTCCATGATCTCGGTATAGGCACCTCCCTCCTTAACAAGACTCCCATAGCACAAGACTTAAAGCCAAGAATCAGTGAGTGGGATGCCATTAAAATGAAAAGCTTCTGCACAGCTAAAGAAGTAGTCAACAGTGTCAAGAGAGAACCTACAGAATGGCAGATAATCTTTGCCTGCTACACCTCGGACAGAGGGCTAATATCCAGAATATACAAAGAACTCAAAAGCCTTAAATCCAAAACCACAATAATCCAATCAATAAATGGGCGAGAGAGCTAAACAGAAATTTCTCAATGGAGGAAGCCAATGAATATATGTGAAAATATTCTACATCACTAGCAATCAGAGAAATGCAAATCAAAACTTTACTGAGTTTCCACCTCACCCCAGTCAGAGTAGCAAAAATGAAGAATAGGAACAATAACAGAGGCTGGAGGGGTTATGGGGAGAAAGGAATACTAACAAACTGTTGGTGGGACTGCAAACTGTTACAGCCACTTTGGAAAGAAGTGTGCAGACTCCTCAAGAAACTAGAGTTAGAATTACCTTACAACCCAGCTATCCCACTCTGGGGTATTTTCCTAAAAGAGCTAAAAGAAACAGCTACATCATTGTTTATATCAGCTCATTTACAATAGCTAAACTATGGAACCAACCCAGATGCCCCTTGCTGGATGACTGGATTAAAAAACTAATATATACACATATATATATATATACACCAATGGAGTTCTACTCTGCTATTAGAGAGAACAGATATCATAGCATTTGCAGCCAAATGTATGGAAATGGAAAAAAAATCATACTGAGTGAAATATTCCAAACACAGACTTAAAGGATGAATGCTTTCTCTCATATGTGGAAACTAGACTAAAACCTAAGATAGGATGAAAGTTCGCTAAGTTTACTTAATAAACTCACCAAAGTTGAAATTTCACATAAGCTGGGGGAACCATAGCTATGAAGGTAGGGGGAGAAAGGAGGGAGGCAAGGAGAGGAGGAAGGGATAAGGAGGGGTTAACAATACAGCTGGAAATACTCAACTCCCATGAGAAGTCTAACTATATACAAGCAGGCAGAGAAACTCAGAAATTTTAAAAATTAATATACATGTATATGCCCTAATTACAGCATTGGGGTATTACAGAGGAGACATGAGATCAGGGAATGGATCAAGACGGGGAGATCCTGGAATAGGATTGACCTTAACTTACTTTGTCAACATCCATTTATGCATGAATATGTAACAACGGTTCCCTCCAACAGACCATTTCAAACAATAAAAGAAATGGCAATATTTCCTGCCTACAACTGTGAAGATTCAGGTATGTATCGTAAGTAAAATACATACAATAGTGACTGGTCCAGAGTAAGCATTCAATATTAGTAGCTGTTTAGTTTTAATTTTTATTAACCATATGCTTTGGAAAATATATGAGCATATGGCTGTTTTGACATCTTTCTATGAAATTTGAGAAATCTAATCAGCATTCTTGCCCAGATGGAAAGTCACAGTACCTCTCTGCATGGGGGTAGGCTGACAAGCATAAATATTAAGCATATGTTGGTAACTAGATATGATCAGTTTAAAAGATATTTATTTATACACTGTTCCAGACAGGATTTAAAGTGACTTACAAAGATATGTAAAACATAACAAATAGCACAAATTTAAAATTTTGAATCAAAAAAGAAGAAAAACAGAAATTGGGACAAAGTGAACTCAGAATCAAAGGCTCTAAAACCAAAAAGTAACTGAGATTTCCCAGTGATCAGCTGGAGTCTAGACCCCCATTGGCCCATCCATGTCACATAACATGTCCTAGGGCTTGCCCTCAGTCCATTTTCAGAAGTGTTATGGTAGCAAAGTTGTATTTTATTTTTTTCTAACAATGAGAAATTTACAACTAGCTCTAAATTATGTAAAATTCTGATTTATGTTTTGCACTAAGATTTGGGCTCCCACCAGTCGTTCTCAAAATTGATTCTATAAATGTGGAGTTTGCATGTTCTGAGGTATTTTGCAATTTTTGCTCCTTTTGATATAGTACCAACTGATCAAGATGATGGTGATGGTGATGATGACAGAAAATACTTCTATAATGCTTACTATATGCCCTGAACTTTCCTAAGCATATTATATACATGGAGTCACACTATGAGACAGATACTACAATCGTTATGTCTATTTTACAAAACAGGAAAGTGAGTCCCAAATTCAGCAAATAACATGCCCCAGGTCAATTCCCCACAAGTGACAGTCTACTTTTTAGACCTAGGTAGTCTAGCTCCAGAGTCCTAGGTCCATTGTGCTACAATATCTCTTCATATTCTGGAAATAATACTCTGTGTGGTAGTATTTTACAAATGAGATATTTTACCCTTGGGAACTTGAGGTAGTGGCGTGCGTGTGTGTGTTTAAAGCTCTTGGCTACAAACAGATCAATGATTGAAAGGTCCTCAGTCTAGCTTACTTTTTCATTCCTGTGACCTGTCCTCTATACACTGGAAAGGACTCATTCTCTTCATCTACACATCTCTTCTAAAGGATGGCAAGAGCATAACGGTTAGGGATGTCAAAAAGTGACTAAACTACAATCTCTTTTGTTAGAATCACATTTGAGGACTATTTTCTCTAGATGGAATCCAAATGTTTACCTTTTAGTACCATCACATTACATTCGTAAGTGGTTTGAGGAAAATTCCCACTTCAAATAATATATACTTCTCTAAAGTAAGTCCCAGAGGGAAGATGGTATTGTAATTTACACATATCTCCTGCAGAGTAGTTGTTATGGATATGTGGAAATGTGGCCTTATTTTCATGATTTCATACTTTTTTCCCCTGCTCTTCAGCACTTAAGGCATCTTAAACCCACCATCGTACTAGGGGGCAGACTTCCATAAATGTGATCCATAACAATATAAAATATCATAAACTGAGACCATGTGTCCAAATGCCCCACCGGGCAACAGAAGAAAGACATACTAAGACAAATCTCATCATGCAGATGTAGCTCAGTGGTACAGTGCTTGTCTGGCACGCATGAGGCCGTGGGCTCAATCTCCAGCATCACAAAAAAGACAAATCATACTTATCTTCCTGACAGCTTTTGAAACCTGCACTGGAAGCTTCCTCTTAAGCCAGGCAGGCCCCACAAGATCTTCATAAGGTTGATGGGCAAAGAATGGCCAGTTCACACTGTTCTCTGCCATAGTCCCTTTCCTTAAGAGTTTGAGTTTAAAAAGATCCCAAAATCCCCAACTAAAAGCATAGTGCTATAGCTCAACTCAGTGGCAGAGCACTTGCCTATCATGTGTAAGGTCCTAGGTTTAATCCCCCAATCTACAAAAAAAAGGGGGGGGGAGTGTTGTAAACTCCAGATCATTTATATGCACAAAACATTTTTTGAAAAGTTTGATAAGAGCCATCACACTGTTATTATTCAATAAGTCTCATTACCACAGAGAACACCACTATTCCCTAGTTTGATAAAGCAGCACCCCCACAGGGAAGACCCTCTTCTCCTGCCAGGGTCACACATGGTGGGGATTTCTAAATGGAACTCTAGCTGACATCTGATTGTTTCTTACAGGCCATGTCACTTAAAAATCACCCACACAGTCCCCTTAAATGAGACATCATGATGGTCTGTGACTAATCCAACCCATTTTCACATATAACTGTGATTTCATGCATTCGGTTTCTTTTTAATTTTAGGGATGCTGTGATCTAGCTATGGACACAGAAAGCTTAAACACAATCAAATAACCTGTAGCCAAATTTAAATAGAGCTGCATACATGCCAGATAATTTTAAAGTGTCAAGGCCTCTAAGACATTAAATAAATGCTAATTTCTTTCAAGTAAAATATTAATAAAAATATACATGCTCATATGTACAAAAATGGTTAGGTATAAATTAGAAAATAATATAAAATAAATGTAAAGTATTAACTTACTGCAAGCCCTCCTCCCCCCTAAACTGTTCTACAGTAATTACTTTACACATTACATCAAATCCCTATTGCAAGATTAGTACATGTATTATCAACATCTGGTGTACAGCTAGAAGCAACATTCTAATATTTAAAACATAAAGTACAAAAAATTAAAACCACTAAAATGTTCAAATTACATTTGTATATATTTGTTTTCCTTCAAGACTGACATAGTACCTTAAAAAGTTCTAAGGAGGAAGAGGTAAGAATTCACATAATTCAGTTAGTAGAACTTAAGATAAAACAAGGCACCCAAAATGTTGAGATATACTTTCCTAGCCCCATGTGCATAAATATTTGACCCTGGTATTATTATTAATTCCAAATAGAACTACACATGCAGGAATCAGCACATCAGTGAAGATTTCCTTTTATTTTATAAAAATGAATACTCTCTACAATTATATCAATTAAAAAATGAATAATTTTTCCCACTAGATTGTAAGCTATATGAGAGAAGGGACTTGATGGTTTTGTGGGGGAGGGGATGCATCAGTTCATTTTGTTCATTTCTTCAGTGCCTAGGGTGCTGCCTGGCCCATAAAATGCACACAATAAATATTTGTTGAATAAATATTTGTTAAATGGCATGAAGAATACCATGTAACATTCAACCACACCCAAGAGCTTATTATTCATGACTTCACCACCTTTGATATAATTCAATACTACTCTCTGACTAGAACCCCCTAAACTGGTAGCCTGTTCACTTAATGACTCCCCCTAGCCCCATACCTATTCTCAATCCTCATGGAGGCAGTCTTCCATAGACTCTTCTACTTTCACCTTGTCAGCTCCCCACTGTCTTCTCTTCCTTTCCTAGAAAGTTTGGATTATATTATTTTAACTACACTCTTGTCAATATCCTCAATTAACTCATAATTTCATTGCAAATATCTAATAAAAACACAACCCTTCTGAATCCAACTGTGGTACTTTTGCCTATACAGGGACTTCTGAGATCTACTAAAGAGCAAAATCCATTTGGTAGATTATTATCCATATGAATTGTTGGTTACCAAGCTTATTTCAACACTCCCTGGCACTGCAACTATGCTTCGCTGGTCCCAGCTTGCTATCCTGTTCTCCACAATAACTATTTCAAACATTCCTCAAGCACCTCAAATATCCAACCCAAACTCTGTTCCATCTCAATCCCTGCTCTAAGAGACTGGTCTTACTTTTCACATCATAGAGAAATATAAATACCATCAGACAAATGCTTCCTGCCAAACCTATAAAACTATTTTCATCTATACCTATTCAGGTTAATCTTCCACTTCATTTTGGATCCTCACCCATCTCCTTCCCACCAGCCTCTAAAGATACTAAAGTCCTCCTAAATTATTAAAAATAATTTTCTTAGGGGCTGGAGCAGTGGCTCGGTGGTTATGATGCTTGCCCAGCATGTGCAAGTACACGGGTTCAAACCCCAGCACCCACATACACAACTAAGTGTCAGTGCAACGAAAGCCATGTGAAAAACTCAATAAAAATTGATTCCCTCTCTCTCTCTCTCTCCTTCCCTCAAAAAAAATTTCTTAGATCTCAACCCCTGTCCTGCTACTACCCTTTCTCAGCTCTTCACAACCAATTTCTCTAAGCAGTTATCCACTACTTCCGCCTCATCTCCCCAATTACTTCTTAACATACCACATAACATACCACAGTCTAGCTTTCCACCTCATATTCTCCCAAAAGTGAACTTCCTGATCTAATGGAGAATTCTCAGTCTTTATCTTCCTACACCTTTTCAAGTTTTTAGCACTATTGACATTAATTTTTTTTTGTACCAGAGACTGAACAACACAGGGGTGCTCAACCACTGAGCCACATTCCCAGCCATTTTTATTTATTTTTTTATTTTGAGACAGACTTTCACTAAGTTGCTTATGACCTCACTAAATTGCTGAGGCTGGCTTTGAAATTGTGATGCTCCTGCCTCAGCTTCCCAAGCCACTGGGATTACAGGCATGCAACAATGCACCCAGCACCAATGACCATTTTTTGATGGAGCCACTCTGTTATATAAACCTTACGCTACTGATAGTCAACGTGCCACACACAGTCTCTGAAACAGAAAAAATATTTTAAAGAACACAAATAGCCATCAATAGAAAACTGATTAGTTATTAGTTATAGTATATACATATAATGGAATATTGTACCACTGAGAAAAAAGGAAAAAGGATATATAGTTCTATATATATATTACTGATAGTGAATGCTTGCTATTGGATATTAAGTAAAAAAATATATTGCAAAAACATATATACTATGATTCTACTTGTATTTTTTAACTATAAGTGTAAACAAACTGGTTGAATGAATTGATGGAAATATTTTATATAGGGATGGAAAAATGTCTGGAAGTAGATACAAACTTAACATTGTTACCTCTGAGAAATGAGATCAGATGAAGAGAACAGAAGATTGTATGTTAGTATTGTTAGCTTTTATGGGTCAAATAATAAAAAAATATACT
>PVKS010054237.1:0-10136 GCA_004027875.1 Aplodontia rufa
ATTATTGTGCAATCATAAATGCATATAAAGTAACAATATGATATGCATATTAGAACAGTCTTTTAATGAGATTAGAAACCGTTTCATGCTTTTAGTTTTGGCAATTTTAAGTCTATTTTTAAAAAAAAATATATATTTTTTTAAGTTACAAGGAAAGATTTAAGCTTTTGTTCTGCTCCTTTAGAAAAAAAAATGTGGTTTAGTTCCAGGAATTGATGAGAATAAATACTCCTTTGCAAGAATAATAAGGGCTGAGAGAAAAGCTCATTGGTAGAGCACTTGCCTCGTATGTCATGCACAAGGTCCCATGTTTGATCCCAGTGTGGAAAAAAGAAAAAGGAATAAAATGCCAGCTAATAAAAATGCAGCTAGGTTGTACGTTCTGTGAACCAACAAGAGGTACTCAGTTTCTCATCTGAGCTGATTCAGTGGGAAAGAGAAACAGGTTGTGCACAACAGGATAATGGAATCTGCAGAACCATTGTGATGGACTTTGGTCTTTTATGAGGTTTGGACTGTGCTTCCAAACCAATCTGACCGTGGTGGCAAGAGCCTATGCAATCTCGGTTGACATCTGTATTCTGCATGTCCTAACCACCAGCTCAGGAGAGGACTCTAAAACTCCTAATATTTTTTACATAGCTTCATAACAGTGATTTACTTTTTTCGTGAGAAATACAGTAATCTTTAAGAGTTAATACTGAGGCCTCTTAGTAGCATCTTGTGGGCAGAGGTCAGAGATGCTAAAAAAAAAACACCTTAACAATCTATTAGACAAGTTCTTGCAAAAAATAATTATCCCACTCAAATTGTTAATAATACAAGGCTAAGAAACCCAGTGCTATGTTACAAATAGTAGTTCTTACCTGTTCTGGCACCAAACAAACCTGATGAAATAATTTTGAATGTGAATTGTGTTCCTTAAAATGTTAATTCCTCCTCTTCTCTACTTTGACTCATGCTTAATTTTGATCAGCATGCCATCTACATCTTTACCCAAATTACTAATTAAAATGGCTAGTGTACCAGACGTGATGGCACATACCTATAATCCCAGTTACTTGGGAAGCTGAGGCAGGAGGATCACAAGTTGGAGGCTAGCCTTGGCAACTTAGCAAAATCCTATCTAAAGATAAAAATAAAAAAAAAAAAGGATGGGGATGTAACTCAGAGGTAGATTGCCCTTGGGTTCAATTCCCAGTTCCCAACCCCTTCCCCTGGAAAGGGTAGTTAGTGTATGCAGTAAGAGAGGGGGGTTGCATTTCCTCTCTCTGCCAGCCTGGGGAGTTTATCCCGGGAGCTCTTGAGCTCAATAAGAGCTTTGTTTAGCTGCTTTGGTGCCTGACCTTATTTTTACATCTGGTGCTGAGACCCAGGAAGGGTTTTGGGCCTCCACCTGCTAGGTTGGACTCTACTCTTCTCATGAACGAACCAGAATCTGCACCTCTTTGATTCTCTTCATCCCGGCCAACAGAAGTGGGGTAGGTTCCGTTGCCTTTCCCTTGGCCTTCTGATCACTCTCTGTCCTGGGGGTCTGTCTGTTAAGTTCTGGTTGGGACCCCCGGAGCCTGTGGAGATGTCCTGGTCTCTGGTTTGTCCCACCTGCTCTGTTCTGGGACCCCACAGGCTGAGGATACATCCCAGTCTTGGCCTGCCTTTCCTCAGGCGAACATGACCAGAATTTGGGACAGCTCTTTGTGCTACTTTTTGCCCCAGTGATGCTTGAAAGGCCATGGGAAATGCTAATTCCTCTACTGACCCCCAAGACTCTCTCCCCTCTCATCTCCTCTCTGAGGAAGTCCTTCCACCCTCTCAACTCTTTCAGGCATCTGGGATCTTTTTCTGTTGACTCTTCCACTTCTATTGAGGAATCTAGGTACCTGTTTCAGGCTAATAACATCATTGGGCATGATGATTATGTCATTCTTTCTTCTACCCTTAGCCCAGATAAACGAACTCGCATTGAACAGGCGGCACGGGACCATGCTGACGAAGTCCACACCCACAGGTGCAGTGGCAGTTCCACCAAACGAGCCTCACTGGAACTACCAGGAAGGTCAACAGGGCTGCACTAATCATGCTGGTATGATTCAATATCTCTTAGGGGGTATGCAGACAGTTTCCAATAAGTGGTTAGCTTTGAAAAACTGAGGGAAATTAACCAGAAATCGGGTGGGAATCCAGCCCTATTTCTTAATCGTCTTACAGAGGCCCTTATTAAATATACTAAACTGAACCCTGAATCTCCCTCTGTGTTACAGTGTTAGCAACCCATTTTAATTCTCATTTGGCTCCTGATATTAGAAAAAAGCTGAAACGAGCTGAGCAGGCCCTCAGACCCCTATCCGAGATCTGGTAAAAATCGAGTTTAAAGTCTATAATGCCTGAGAAGAATCGGCCAAACTGGCCAGACAGGATTAAGAAAGCAGGTTAACACTCCCAACCCAAGCCTTGGTAGCTTCCCTGTGGCCAGGGGCTCCAGCAAGAGCTTTGGAGATGGACCAGCAATCCTCTCCTCCAGGGGCTTGCTTCAAGTGCAGACGCAAAGGTCACTGGGCCCATCAGTGCCCAAACCCACGGCCCCCTTTCAAGCCATGTGTGTCCCACTTGCAAACAAGTAGGGCCCTGGGAGAGGGATTGCCCTAATGCTGACCCTGTCCCAGCATCTCCACACAGGTGGTGACCAGCCAGATGGTTCCTTCCCTTGAGCTGCTGGGATTCGCAGAACAACAAGGGATCCCGGACTCGAGGATTCCCATCACTCTTCCTGAGCCCAGGGTAAAGCTCCAGGTATCAGGTAAGTACATAAATTTCCTTGTGGACCTGGGGGCTACCTATTCTGTTTTGCCTGCCCATTCTGGGCCTTTGTTGCCTTCCCAGAGTTAGGTTGTGGGAATTGATGGGAAACCCTCCTTCTCAAACAGAACAGCTAAGCTGGCCTGTATCCTGGAGGGTCACACTTTTACACATTCTTTCCTGGTCATTTCCTCCTGTCCAGTTCCCCTCCTATGCAGAGATGTTCTCCAACTCCTAGGGGCCACCCTACAACTCTTTCCCAGCACCCTCAAGTCTGGGACACCTCTGAACCGATCATAGCCTCTCACCACAAGCCAGTCCTTATCCAACCGAAACCTCAAACTAAATTTCCGTCACATCCCCAGTTTCCTATCTCCCATACCCACGGGGAAGGACTTATCCCTACTAATTCCCCTCTAACTCTCCCATATTGCTGTTATGAAAGACCTCAGGGGCTTATCGTTTGGTCCAGGATCTCCGCCTAATTAACGAGGCAGTTGTTCTCATACATCCAGTGATTCCTAACCTTACACTTTTCTTTCTCACATCCCCGCTTCTAGTCACTTCACAGTTTGAGATCTTAAAGATGCATTTTTTTACAGTTCATCTTCACCCTGACTCCTATGACCTTTTTGCCTTCACTGGGCTAATTTTAACTACAGTTTAGTCTCGGGTATAACATACCTGTGAAACATTTAGCCAGTATTTTTATTATCTACTAGCTTATTTTCCATCTTCTCACTGGACTGTGACATTAGAATAGGGACCTTATTAGTCTCTTTTACCAATGAAATGCCCATGTCCAGAACAGTGCTTGACCAAAGTGACCACAGAGTGAATATTGGCTGAATCAATAAATGAATAATGGGCTGGGTGCTGTGGTACACACTGGCAATCCCAGTACCTGAGAGACTAAGGCAGGATTCCCCGAGTTCAGGAGTTTGAGACAAGCCTGGGCAACAAGGCAAGATTCCATCTCAAAACAGAGGAATTAGTAGAACTACTGAGGTCCAAATTAAAAAAGGAAGTTGTCTCAGATGTGTTTAAGATTGAAAATGGAGAAGACTTGCATGTGAACTTTATATTCTTTCCAACCATAAAAGGATAAAAAGGTTTTTGGGGGGTTTTAATACATTTTCCAGTTTTAAAGTTATTTCACTTGGAGATCAGAAAGTGAAATACTATGTAAGTAGTGATTTTACTTTATCAAGATTTGCATTTTTTTTTAGAACAGACTGGCCTCCACATTCTTTAACACTTTTTCTTTCTATAAAGAATCATCTATTTTGGTGTAAAGCCACATATTAGGGTATTTTCTGAATAGGTATCCATCTGGGTTTTCTTGAACATCACTAAGAGAAAAAGATAGATGGTCTCCATGGTAACTAATAAAGAATCAAGATTGATCCCCTTGAGGATAAAAACAGTGGATGCTCCAGTCCTGGGAAATGTTTTTAATTTCCTTCAGGTTGGGGAGCATGCTGTACATTTCATTGTTCTCAGGAACTTTCTTTAGCCAAATATTTAGCTTTCCAAGTGTGATCAGAATCAAAACTGGGCAAGAGCTTCCTATGCTGAAGCTATTTCCTCTCTAAGATCCTACTCCATCACTGAAGTCTTCTTTCTTACCGTTCACTCCTCAAATAAGTGAGTTCTTGGATGATGCAAAACTTGTATGTCCAGTAATCCCTTATCCTTTTCTTTTTTAAAGAGGGACAGTGAGAGACAGAGAAAGAGAGAAACAACTTTATTTAGTTTTTCACATGGCCTTAGTTGCTCCAACACTTAGTTATGTACCTGGTGCTGGGGTTTGAACCCATATCCTTGCACATGCCAGGCAAATGCCGTAACTACTGAGCAACTGCTCCAGCTCATATCAGTATTATCTTTGCATGTGTCTTCCTCTACTGATGTATTATACAAACATACAATATTGGCTCATCTGGTGTCTTTCTCTGTATATTCTCATTGTTTTCTTTTTCTCTGGATAACCCTAACGCAAGGATTTGGGTTCTGAGAAGTCTGACTTAAAAAAGATAGGCTGACTTCAATGTGATAAGTGCTCTTGTTGAGTTACACACATACAAGATGCTGAGAGACCACAGAGCATAATTGCCTAAGGAGTTGAGAAAACTTAATGGTAGCAGAATGGTGGTAAAAAATAACAGTAGATTGAGAAGATTGAAGAAAATAAGCTGCTTATGATATGGATGACTCAGTTGTAATTTTGGATGGAAAAAATCAGACATGAATAAAGGTGTAATACACATCCTTGTAAACCAAGTTTTTGGATTCAGTAAGAAAACACAACATGTAACCATTTATTATCTTTATAGTGATGTACCTCGTTAGCATCACCCGAAGAGGACTATTAACATCTCTTCCTCCATGTAACAAAATGATACTGCAATAAAAGAATTTAGTAATCGGTAAGTTTTCTTGATTTTAGTTTAAATGAGCAATTTTAAATGTTTTATAGGTAGTACTAAAATTTAGCAATTTATTTTATGTATGAAGGAAAATTCACCCTTACCCCCAAAATTATACTTCACAGTTAGCACTGATTTATTTAAACTTTTGAACAAGGGCTGTCATGGTAACTCAGAAGTTGAAGTACTTGCCCCGTATGCACAAGGACCTAGGTTTGAACCTCAGCATCACATACACAAGTAAGTGTTGGAGAAACAAATGCCAAATGGAAAAATAAGTAGAAGTGATTCTCTAAAACTTTAAACAGCAACAAAAACTCCAAACTGGGTGCAGTGGCGCACCCCTACAACCACAGCTACTAGGGAGACTGAGGCAGAGGGATCCCAAGTTCTAGGGTAGCCTGGATAACATAGCGAAGTCCTGTTTCAAAATCAAAAGGTCTGGGTGTTTAGCTCAATGGTAGATAATTTGCCTGGCAAGTGAGAGGGCCCCCCCCGCCGGGTCCAATCACCAATACTAGCGTCTCAAACATGCAATTGGAGAGGGAGGGTGTTTTAAGAGCCTTTTTAAGTACTTTCTGATACCACAATGAAACTTGACAAGTAGATTATTACAGGTTGTAATGTGTTATAAAATCATGTAAGTGAAGTTTCATTCTGTTACATTAATTTGTGTTGATCTATATTACATTCGGAATGAATCATTTTATTCATGTAGGACTGTAGCACTATGCATTTAAAATTTGGAAAATATTTCCATGGGTTAATGCATGTCATTTTATATTAGTAAATATCACTTTTGTTAATATAACCACTTATGTGTCTTTAAGTGCCGGAAGTTTTTAAGCTCACATTAGGATAAAAAGTTTCCAATATTTGAGTTTGAAAGCTCAAATATTAGATGGCACATATTTCTATTTTATTTGAAGTGCTAGGCTTGCTTTTGATATCTTTTAAGAAAATGTCTGCTTTAACTGTAGTTTATCAGTTTTGTCAAGTCAAATTGTTTTTTTTTTTTTTTTTAAAAATCACAGGAAGTGCTATCCCTTGAGAGAGGAAAGGTATGTGCACTTTGTTTCATCACATGAAAAGGGTTCAGGTTGAATAAAACATTTTTAATTGTAAATCTATTTTCCAGTTTTACTGAAGTATAAGTGACAAAAATTGCATATACATTCTACAACATGATGCTTTGATATACATGCACATTGTAAAATGCATACCAGTCATCGCAAGGTGATCTATCAGCTACCTTAGCATTTTTTTTGGTGGTAAGAACAGATAAGATTTAATGTTTTGATGTTTTAAAAAATTAAATGACAAGATTTTTGCTGCTTTATTTGGGAAATACTTTTAAGTCACTTCACAACCACTAGGACGCCTATTAAAAAATGCTGGGGGTTTAGTTCCATGGTAAAGTGCCCCTGGGTTCGTTTTCTAATACTAAAAACACCCACCCCCAAAAAACAAAACAAAAAACCAACTTCTGATTTTCAGTGTGGAGGTTTACCTCATAGATCTGGTGATCACCAGCTCTTGGTTCAGATTTATGAGTGACTGATATTATTTTAGGGTTATCCATTTTTGTTAGAAACAGTATTTCTTTTTGGCTGATCTGTTGGGCTGGTGTTGGGAGGGGATATGGAAGGAGTCATGAGCAATTCACAGCAAAAGGGGCTACAGATCTCACCATTTAATATATAGATTTTCATTTAGTCCTGTCGGTGATTGGCTAACTCTGTGAACGGCTTTTTGTTTTGAAAAAGGTGCTGGGAAATTGTCCCAGGTCAAAAACCCTAGGCCATATTGTATTTGTCTGTTTTCTCAGAGCTCTGCAGAGTTATTCACAAGTAGTAGGCGGTTCCTAAATGATTATTGACAGGAATAAATGAATGAATCTGACTTGGATTTCTCTGCACAGAAATCTTCAGCTCTATGACAATCTAAGACATTTCTCATTGACTACAAAAGCCAGGGATTTTGCTGTTTAACCATTTCATGGTCACCTTTCTCTACTTTAAAGGTACCATCACATGAAAGAACGTGTGTAAAATACTAAATCCCTTGGCTGCCTTTGTCATCTTCAGTCAGGGTCTGTTAGGTCAAGGAAGGTTTAAGTATGGTGTGACCTCATGAAACATCCATCAGAAAATCAAAGAGCCTTGTAGTGAGTCAGGGCTGAGGATGAGGTTAAAACGTAGCTTTGAGTCTCAGCAGTTCATCACTACTAACATGTGTTTGTCTTGAGAGCTATAGTAGTTTCTGTTGACCTTGTCACAGGCCACATTCAATCCACAACTCCTGAAGGGTGGTGATTGAGCAACAAGCTTTTTGAAAACTCTTGAGTTCTTTGATTCACATTCACAGTGTTTGGAGAGCAGAGGTTATTTCTTTTGTCACTAATAAGAAACAGAGTCTTAGAGAAAAACAGAAAAGCTAAATGATTTCTGTAGCTTATATATTTCCAGAGTCACTCTAAACCCATCAGCCAGGGTGTGGCTCATTCTGTCTTCTCTTCCAAGATACATAGCCAGGACTCTGTAAATGGCAAGTCTTGGGAAAAAGCAACATGTAGTATAGTACCTACATGTATTTTCAGTGTTTCTCTGAGAGAGAGAGAGAGAGAGAGAGAGAGAGAGAGAGAGTGTGTGTGTGTGTGTGTTTTGTCATTGGTTCTGTTTCCATATATCTACGTCCTATTGGTTTTGTTTCTCTGGAAAACACTGATACAGGAAGTTTCTATGCTAGGTTAAGCAAGAACCATTGATAACGTAGACCAGGACTATGATAGTAGAGATGATAAAACATGCTTATACTCAAGGTTGAGTCTGAAGGTAAAGCCAAATAAGACTTGTTGATGAATTGGATGTGAGAGTATGAAGAGAAAGTTAAGTTAGATATTCAATCCTACTTTGGAGTGCATAGGAAGATTAGAAATAGTTACATGCAACAGAAATGGATCTCTGTTGATTCAATGGATTAGAACCCATCTTTCAACTGTAAGAGAGCAAGGATGTAAAGTTACTGAGATACATGACTAGAAATTCCCTGTGTTAATGTGGAGGGCTGGAGCAGTGGCTGAGCTGTTACGGCGCTTGCCTGGCATGCACAAGTATGAGAGTTCGAACCCCAACACCATGTACACAATGAAGTCTCAGAGCAATGAAGGCCACATGAAAAACTAAATGAAATTGATTCACTGTCCCTCTCTCTTAAAAAAAAAAAAAGGAGCTAATGTGGAAACGGTGGATTTTGAGACTTGAAAATACATGTGATTGATGGGTTGGTGGAATCCATCACCAAAATGCTAGGAATCATTCCTAGGGAATTTTGGATACTGCTGAGTCAGAGGTATGGATACTCTGCAAGACTCATTTCTGATTACAAAGAGAAAATCTGTTTCCAAATCTCCACAAATGAAATTTTTTTTTTTGTTATTTAAAAGAAATAATTGCTTTATTTTTTTCAAGTCTACAAATTAAGTGATATTGCAGGTACTAAAGGTCATTAACTAGAAAGACTCAGGCACTGGGAGGCTGATTAAACAATTTAAATGAAAAATCAGTAATTTGAAAACTGTAGGAGCAAATATTACATTGTAAACCCTTATTCGTATTAATGAAGGGATTTATTTTTATACAATAGGGCTGCCCAAGGTAAGGATTCACAAAGTCAAGACTTAAATGTTCACTTGACTCCCTAAGTCAGGCCAACCACTTACCATCTCTAGCCCTTTATTTCCCTACCTATGAAATGAGAAATGAGACTAAAAATCCTTGCTCTGTCTCTGCCTGACTTACAGAAATGTTATGAATTCTAAATTAGATGAAGATAGAAATAACACCACTTGCTTTTTTTTTTTTTTTTTTTTTTTTTAGTATTGACTATGTGCCAGACACTAAGCAATGTGGCAGAGAGAAGCCAGACCCATGCTTAAAACCATTTTAGTGTTTGCTTACAATTCTGAGTCAGACATTTGGGCTCTACTTACCTGAGCGGTATTTGTTTTTCTTGCTTGGAATCATGCTGTTGCTGCAAATTATCTCATGGTCTAATTTGTCGTCTGTCATATCTCTATTGTTAGTGGCCACTGTCATATCTCTATTGTTAGTGGCCATTAGCTTGTGGGGATTTGGGTTCTAGGGCCCCTCAACTAGAGGTTTGTCTGTTTTCCATTTGATCTTTGTTCTTCCGGTGGGTCCACCCAGGCTTCTTCACACAGATGTTTCATGGCAGACTTTTCAGAGATGACAGCAGAACCAGCAAGGTTGCTTGCATTTGAGGCTTGGGAGTTTCACAGAGGGCTTCCACCACCATCCATCAGTCAAAGCAAAAGGCAGATACAACCCAGATCCAAGGATGGAGAAAGAACCTCTACCTTTCAATGGGAGGAGAGGAAAATCACATTGCAAATGGGTCGGCATGGAGGGAGACACCAGTTATCAACCATCTATTGGGCTTGTGGGCGTGTAATCTCATTTGATCTTCAGAGCAATCCTGTTATTCTTACCGGACATACAAAGAAACGGAGGCACAGCAAGGTTGAATAACTCGCTCAAGTTAACATAATTACTTAATATTTAAAGTGGAGTATAAACTTTTTTTTTTGTACCAGGGATTGAACACAGGGGTCTTTTTTTTTGTGTGTGCCAGAATGGAAAGCTTTTATTTATTTATTTTTATAAGAGATACAATTGAGGGGGAAACATTATCTAAACCATTAATAATCAATGTATATATACTTAGTTATCCAGGGCTAATGCCAAATCATGGATGCCCAGCTTGGGTTTCCCCTGTTGCTGTTTCACCCAGAAGAACTCCTGTATTAAATGGGTATCTTGTGGCGGAATGACATCTGCTTCTGAGATGGTTCCCCCATATTCCCACTCTCCAGTCTCCTTGGAGTTCTTC
>PVKS010054238.1:0-10134 GCA_004027875.1 Aplodontia rufa
GAAGCCACATCACTATAATACGCTGATTCTAACTCTTTTGGGAAAATTCCCAGGAGTGGGATAGCTGGGTCATAAGGTGGTTCCATCCTTAATTTTTTGAGGATTCTCCACACTGCTTTCCATAGTGGCTGAACCAGTTTGCAGTCCCACCAGCAGTGTAACAGTGTTCCTCTTTTCCCACAGCCCCTCCAGCATCTGTCGTTGTTTGTATTCTTCATTATTGCCACTCTAACAGGAGTGAGGTGGTATCTCATTCCAGTTCAAAGTGCTAATATCCAGAATATACAAGGAAATAAAGAAACTAAAGTCCAAACTCACAAATAAGCCAATCAATAAATGGGCTAAAGAACTCAAAAGGAACTTCTCTCCAGTGGAAGTCCAGAAAGCCCACAAACATATGAGAAAATGCTCTACATCATTAGTTATAAGGGAAATGCAAATCTGGGACTTCTTTTGAGAAAGAGGAATTCAGGTCTCTGACTCACTGGAGGACTGTAAAAGGTAAGGGAAATCTTCCTGAGGTCTTTCCAACATCTTTAATTTAAAGTGTTCAGCTTGCTAAGGGGCCACACTGGGAGAATCTCATACTGGCACTTTCCTGGTGTGATGGAGGATTTGGTTTTATTCTGGCCAGAAGCCACTTACCCTGTCCTAGCGGGGCATTAAGATTCAGTCCCAGCCACTGGGCAAACAAAGGGCTATAATAATCTCTGTGACACTGTGATTGGCATCGCCTCCCAGCTCTTTTATACTTGATTCCATTGGGAAATTTCTGTTCTTTCCTTGTAAGAAGGACCGTATGTTTTTAAAGTATTCATTTTATGTAGGATTTCTGCATCTTTCTGATGAAAATGGTGCTTTTTAACATTTCCTCAATTATATTTGAAGTACATGTCATTATTTGGGTGGGAACAGTTTTTATGTAATTATTTTAAAGAAAATTATCAAATGAAGAAAAATTAAGTTATATTTCATAGTCTGAACTATATTTACAAGAGAGCTTCATGACATTTATTATCCAAATTTTAAATAAACTGAACTGTAGCCCTGTTTCTGGAATTTTAAAATTAATAATAACAATGTTAAATGGAATATTAAATAATATTAAATGTGTAATAAAGATAATTATTGGTTATTTATATTGATTATGTAATCTGTGCACTATTGATTTGGTCTCTAACCTGTTGATGTTTGTTTTGGCTTGCCTATACCTTTGAAATTAAACTTTTATTTATTAATATCTCTTCAAAAAAGAAATTAGTTCCAGTTTATCTTCTCTGTCTTCTCATTTCCTACTATTAAGGTTCAGAAAATGCTCTCAGTCACAAACTCTCTGCAGCTGGAACTTCAAGCTGAGTAAGGTTGTGTTTGTAAACCAAACCTAATTTGTAAAAATAGATACAAATAAATGGTTTTTTTATTTTGAAAAATTAATATTTTTATGGATTCATAACTGAATGTGTTTTACCCATTGCATTATTCTTCCAGCTGGGTGTGGTGGCACATGCCTGTAATCCTAGCTGCTCAGGAGGCTGAGGCAGGAGGATCAAGATTTCAAAGCCAGCCTCAGCAACTTAGCAAAATAAAAAATAAAATGGGCTAGGGATGTAGCTCAGTGTTTATGCACCCCTGGTTTCAATCTCCAATACAGGAAAAAAAATTATCCATCTTTTTTATCATTATACCAAGTGTTGCAGTAGCCCAAAATGTAGAAAATTAGAGAAGTATATATGTGTAACACATACTTCATGGGTGGAAATCAGTGACCCATAAATCTTGATAATTTACATAGCTATTACTTTATAATTCTATCATAGCTTTCATTAATCAAGATGACTCAGACAATTGTTTTTACTTTTTATTTTTTGTGAAGGAGTTGAGTTATTGTACAATCATAAATGCATATAAAGTAACAATAGGATATGCATATATTCTTAAACCAGAATTATCCCCACATTGCCCACACCCCATCTCTTGAATCATCTATATTTCATCCCTACAAACAATATAAATGCTTAGATTGTGAATTTTCCAGAATCTAATTATTTCATAAATAGTATTTGGATTCTCAGGGGGTTAAAGAGTATGCTTCGTTGTTGATGTCTCCCTAGACCCCTTCCTAGTCTTTTTTTCACTCACCCACCCACTCCCACCACGTATCTATGATTTTCCTAGATTATGTGTTGCTATACCTTTGCTGGGTCTAATACATGAGGTTGACTGCCTTTCACACAGGCCTGGGTTTAGCTCCAGCCTCCACAAATACAAGTGAAAACATTCGACCCTTGACCCTTAACTTTGCTCAGCATGATTTCTTCCATTGCTATCCATTTACCTTCAAAGGCTGCAATATTGTTGTCTCTGATTGCTCAGTAGAATCCCATTGTGTGTGGGGGGGGCGTGTATCACAGTTTTTGGATCCATTCATCCAGTGAGGGGCATCTGGGTTGGTTCCATAATTTAGCTACTGTAAATTGAGCTGCTATGAACATAGATTTTGCTGTGTCACTGTAATGTGCTGATTCTACTCCTCTGGGGAAGAAAACCAGGAGAGGGATAGCTGGATCATATGTTGGGTCCATAATTTTTTGAGGATTCTCTACACTATTTTCCAGAGCGTCTGGACAAGTCTGCAGTTCCACCAACAGTGTGCTAGTGTTCCTATCTATCTGAAAGTCCTCCAGCATTTGTAATTGTTTATATTCTTCATCTTTGCCAATCTGATAATAATGAGGTGAAATCTTAATGTAGTTTTGATTTGCATTTCTCTGATTACTAGTGATTTAGAACACTTTCTCATGTATTCATTGGCTTCAATTTCTTCTGTTGAGAAGTTTCTGTTTAGCTCTCTGTCTCATTTATTGATTTGTGATTTTAATATTAAGTTTTTTGAGTTCTTTGTAAATTTTGGATATTAGTTCCCTGTCAGAGTAATCACAGGCCATGATTATCTCCCATTCTGTAGGTTGTCTCTTGACAATTTTGACTAATTCCTTGACTATGCAGAAGCTTTTTAGTTTACTGGCATCCCACTCATTGATTTTTTACTTTAATTCTTTCACTTTCAGAGTCTTGTTGAGAAAGTCTTTGCCTACTCCCAAATGCTGGAGTGTTGGTCATAACTCTTTTTTCTAGCAATTATATGGTAGCTGTTTAATTCCTAATCCCTTCATTCATTTTGATTTGATTTTTGTGCACGGTGAGAGATAACGATCTAATTTCAACTTTCTGCAAGTGGCTGTCCAGTTTGTCCAGCACCATTTCTTAAATAGGCTGTCATTCCTCCATGTTATATTTTGACCCCCTTTGTCAAAGATCAGATGTTTAAAGATTTGTGGATTTGTTGCAGGGTCTTGTATTCTATTCCATTGGTCTTCATTCCTATCTTAATACCAGTACCATGCTCAGAGGATTGTTTTTAAAAGCTAAGTAGGATTTATATGAATTAAAGATAAGAAAATAAAGTATAGAGAACATTTTAGAGATTGCCTCTGATGTTTGAAAAATTTTACAGTTTCATTAGACTAAATATTCATAATCTCAAACTGGTAAGATTCGATAATTTCCCATTGTTGCCTAACTTTAAAAATATTAACTAGGTATTAAAAAGGGGTATCATCCTTTATCTGCTACATAGGAATGGTTGGGTATAGTTTTTCAATTTGCCAATGTTGAATTTGTTTTTAAATAAAATAAATGTCCCTAAGGTAAGGACAGGAAAGCTTTTTATTGTTGACATTTTTTGTACATATATCTGTTAAGAATAGTTCCCTGAAAGTAATCATTTTTTAGTAGTCTAACATTTTTATTTGATTTAGAAAGTGAATCCAAGGGTAGACATGTGTAGCTCACAAAGTGCAGCATGGAATCTATTTGTTCCAAGGGCAAATTAATTCAGAACTAGTGGTCAATGAGAAATCTGCAGGTTCACATGTGACAGTTATTTCTGTGCTTGCTAGGGAAGTAATCATGACCATAAAAACTGAGCTGAGGAAAATTTTTATGATAACTTTTTGGCATAGTTTCTACGTTATATCCAAAATGGAGCCAACGTCATTTGTCCATCCTGGCTTCCATTAAACAGATAAATACCCTGCATTCAGAAAAGGGAGGCCAGATGTTTCACAGTCATTGGTAATGTACTAATGTTCACACAGCACTCTGGTCCTACTCTCAAGCTGCCTACTGCGCATCTCCAACCAGCCATTCCCTGCCTCCCGCATTCTTCATTTGTCCATGGTGGAATATGTCATTGTTCATTCCAAATCATTCTTGCTCTGATTGGTTCACTTTGATGTTCATTCCACTGTTAGTCTTTCATAATCTGGGATAAAATCTTGCCTGTGCACACTTCACCCATGCAATAGTTTGAATATTACATGTGCCCCAAAGTCTCATGTGTTAATGTCTCAGTCCCCAGCATGGGGGTGCCATTAGGAGGTGACAGAACCTTTAAGGTGTAGGGCTAGTGGGAAGAAGCTAGGTCACTGGTTAAAAAATATGTTGGCATTTGATATTTTTTGTATTTTAATATTTACTTATACCTAATAAGACACCTTGTGGATGATACCCAAGTATAAACATGAAATCCATTTATATTTCATATACACCTTGTACACATAGCCTGAAGGTATTTTAATACATTTTTAATAATTTTGTGCATGGGACAAAGTTGTATACTACACCATTCAACTTTCCATCACTGTAACAAAATGCCTGAGATAAGCAACTTATAAGCAGAGAAGGTTCATTTTGGTTCATGGGTTCAGAGGTTTCAGTCCGTAGTTGACTGCTTCTGACCCATGACAAGGCAGTTCACCATAGCAGGAACCCATGGAGGAAGAAGCTGCCTTATTCATTGCAGCTAGAAAGCAAAGAAAGAAAGAAGAAAGGGCTATGGTCCCAATATCCCCCTCAGGAGCATTTCCCCAATGGCCTAACTTCCTCCCGCTAGGTCTAAAGTTTTCACCATCTCCAAACAGTGCCACATCCTGGTGACCAAGCCATTAACACATGGACCTTTGAGGGACATACAAAATCCAAACAATCACATGTGCATTGAACCATCAGATTAGTGGCATCATATCAGCACTCAAAACATTTTGGGTTTGGGAGCATAATCAGATTTTCAAATTAGGGGTGCTCAACCTGTAACAGCCTAGCCATGAAGTAGAATATTTAAGTCAGCATTGCTTGGACCCACTTTGATAAATTTTTGTTTTAAAATTTTAACTTACTTTATTATAATGCTAAAATATTTTTGTGAAGAATATTTGAGACAACTTTTTTTTTGAAAAATGAAAGAGCATAAACAAATGAGCATGCTTATATTATCCTCAAATAGTTATGTTATATATGAAATTCAGCAAATAATAAATGCCTGATATTTCCTGAACTAAATTTCAGAGTATAAATTTTGGTGTGAAGAAAGAACATAAGCACAGTCAAGGGATGAACACTGATTTTTTAAGGCAAAAATTGATTACCATTTCTAAAATCATTCAAAAGGCTTTTTATTTTTATTTATGACACAAAAAGGAAAAAACTGGAAATTCAATTCCTCCAAGTGTACAGTTGACATTCCAAGCAATTGGCCATGTTTTAGAAGTTTGTTTGGAAACCTGAATATATTTTTTAATAATTATATCATAACTGTTAGGTTCTAAAGAAATCCTGCAAATATTTTTTTAAAGAGAGAAGGACAGTGTGTGTGTGAGAGAGAGAGAATCAATTTGTATTGAGTTTTTCACGTGGCTTTCGTTGCTCTGACACTTAGTTGTATACGTGGGTGCTGGGGTTTGAACCTGTGTACTCGTGCATGCTGGGCAAGTGCTGTAACCGCTGAGCCGCTGCTCCAGCCCCCTCTTGCAAATATTTTAACCCTAACTTAACTAAATAGTACTGTTCATGTCCCTTGTTTCCCAGAACCTTAACATTTATGTCATAATTTCTATGTTGCAGTTCTTAAGACCAAGAATTTATCAGAAAATTTCGTGTTCAGAATTGGTCTAAGGAATAAGGACTCTTTCCTGAGAAAACCAGTGGATGAGATCACAAGGACAACCTTGGTAGGAAGGAACCTAGCATGGTCCTGGTAGGAGAAGGAGATTCTCCCTACCCTCAAGGGCAACATATCAGGTCAAGGTCATATTGTCTCGGGAGTCACTGACTTGCACACCTGAACAAAAATTTTTCCTGTTATTAATATAGACTGTATGTTTGTGCATAGATTTGGGGGGGAAAATAACAATTTCTTTGAAATATACCCCTCTGGAAAGTGTCACTTTGGGAACCAAAAGCAATTACTACATTCCGTTGGGTTGAAACCAGCTGTCAAAAATGACTAAGCCTTCAGTCATGCTTCCTGGCATTAAGAAGAACTGAAGAGAAATGTATCTGTCCAAAAGATGGTGATTGAACTGCCAGCATTAACAGGAATCAAAATCCTAGAAGCCTGGCTTAGACCAATGCCATATAATGGTCGTCTTTATTTTCATCCTCAATGCTGTGCTGTCTTAAGGCTGCAGTTCACCAGTGCTGAATTCACTATTTCTCTCTGCAGAGGCTGAATGTTTATGTTCTCCCCTTGTTCATGTGTTGAAATCCAACCCCACCCCTGATGTGACTGTGTTAGAAGGTGGGACATTAGAAAGCCAACTAAGTCTTGAGGGGAGAGCCCTGTGAATAAGATTAGTGCCCTTCACAAAGGAACCTCAGAAAGCCCTCCTGCCCTTTTGTTCCGTGTCCAGAAATATTATGAAACTCCAGCTTTCTGCAGCCCAGATGAGAGCTCTCATCAGAACATGACCATGCTGACCCTGATCTCAGACAGTTTCTGGAACTATCAAAAGTAAATTGCTATTGTTTATAGGCCACCCAGCCTCAAGCACCCTCTTTCACCAGGCGTAGAGTCACGCACCTGTAATCCCAGTGGCTCCGAAGGCTGAGGCAGGAGGATCACACGTTCAAAGCCAGCCTCAGCAATTAAGCGAGGCCCTAGGTAACTTTGTGAGACCCCCGTCTCAAAATAAACAGTACAGACAGGATGGGGATGTTGCTCAGTGGTTAAACAGCCCTGGGTTCAATCCCTGGTTTAAAAAAATAAGTAAATAAAATACAGTAAAACATCCTCTTTCTTGGTAACCTAAATGTTTGTGAAACATCAGAATTTTTTTGGAGAAAGGATCTAGAAAAGGATAGAAGAAGCTTAATGTAGTTTAAACAAGTAGTTTAAGCAAATATCTAATCCCAGTTGACCATTGTCATGAAGCATGGGATGACTTATTTTCACTGTGAAGATGTAATGGAAATTGATATCTACTCATTGACCACTCTAAAGCAACAAGAACGAAAAAGGAATTCAGAGTCTATTTTTGACAAAACTGGGAGACAATTGAAATCCAAACCCATGGAACTGATGGAAAACTGTCAAAAGAGTGGGGATTGAGCAGGTATGTGTCTTAGAGGAACAGTGAGAGGACTCTGAGCTGCAGACTCAAAACCCACCGGATGCTCTGCTGTGTGAAGGGCACATCCTGCCCAGTGCAGTGTCTCAGCATCTTAGTTATTATGATGGGCATGAGATGAACAAGTTGATGCGGGATGCACAGGAAGCGGGCAAATGAGGAACCACACAGAGAAGCCATATGTCTGAGAGGTAGTCTGTCTAAAACACTGAAACGGGACAAAGCTTGAAGAAAGGAAACAGCAGATTGAGCAATGAAGACTGGGCAACCACAAACACTTCTCCATCGTGAGGAAAGTTCCAGTGGGAGCATAACAAATTTATCGTGGCACAAACCTCCTAAAATATCTGGTGAGAAAGAGGGACATAAAGCAACAACTCAGAAAGTGGAGTCTTTAGGAAAAATCAACATGCACACAATGGAACATTATTCAGCAACGAACAGAAATGAGCGATCAAACCACAAAAGACAGGGAGGACCCTTAAACACATACTGCTCAGTGAAAGGGGTAGAGCTACAGGAGCTTCCATTCATTGCTGGTAATGTAGATCCTTTTCCGTTTGTTACCACATCTAGTATTTGGAATAAAGTCCTGGTCCTTTCGTAACAGACTACAGAATCTTGCACCAGTGGTTGTCAACCCTGGCTGCCTTTTAAGACTCAGATATAAGAATGCTTATATCTGAGATAATATCAACACCAAATAACAGAATCTCTAGTGTGGATCCTGGACTGGGGTAGCTGATGCATCTCCCAGGGTGATGCCAATGCTCACCCTCCAGTGAGACCACTGCTCTTCATGATGTGGCCTCCAACTCTCTCTGACCTTATCTGTCATCCTCCCTCAGCAGGCTCCAACCCCAGCCCTCTTTATGTTTCTTAAACACACAAACATCATTCCTGCCTCCGTACTGCACTTCCTATTCCCTGCTTGAATCACACTTCGCAGGTTTTTTTAAGACTTTATTTCTTGGAGCAGTTTTAGGTTTGCAGCAAAACTGAGCGGGTAGTACAGAGATTTCTCACACCCTCCATTCCCTAAACATGTACCTCCTCCTGCATTATCAATATCACCACCAGAATGGTCCAGTTGTTACAACAGGTGAACGCACATTGATCGATGATCACCCAGAGTCCGTTGTTTACATTAAGGTTCTGTTGTACATTCTGTGAGTTTGGATAAATGTGAAATGGCATGTGCCCACCACTATCATGTCATACAGAATAGTTGCCCTAAAAATCCTTTGTGCTTCATAAACATCCTTCCATTCCCCCAACCCTGAAAACCAATGATTTATTTTACTGTCTCTGAGTTTCACATTTCCGTGTCACATACTTGAAATTCTGCACTGTGTGGCCTTTTTAGATTGGCTTCTTCCACTTAGTATTATGCGTTCAAGGTTCTTCCATATCTTTTTGTGGTTTGATTGCTCATTTCTACTTAGTGCTGAATAATATTCCACTAATCTGATGATATCACAATTTGCTTATCCATCCGCCTACAGAAGGACATCTTGATTGGTTCCAAGTTTGATAATTATCAATAAAGCTGCTGTAAACATCCATCTGAAGGTTTTTGTGTGCACATAAGTTTTCAACTCCTTTGGGTAAATAATAAGGAGCATGATTTCTGGATCATATAGTATAAGACAGGGGTTAGTTTTGTAAGAAACTGCTAAAGTGTCTTCCCGGGAAGACTTTACCACGTTGCATTTCCACCAGCAATGAATGAGAGTTCTTGATGCTCTGTGTCCTTGCTAGTTTTTTATGGGGTCCATATTCTGGATTACAACTATTCTGATAGCTATCAGAATGTATGCATGTAGTGAATGTACGTATGAATGTATGTAGTGGTATCTCATTGTTCTAATTTGCATTTTCCTAATTAAATATAATGCCAGGCATTTTTTATATCCTTGTTTGTTTTCTGTATTTTTTGAGTAGCTGCTTAAAGCCTTTGGCATATTTTCTAAGTGAGTTGTTAGTTTGATATCATTGAGTTTTAAGATTTCTTTGTATATTTTGGATGGCAGTTTTTATCAGACTTTTTTTACAAATATTTTGCCCAGGTTGGTGACTTACTTTTTATTCTCCTGACAGTATCTTTTATGTACAAAAAGTTTTTCATTTTAATGTTGTCTAGCTTCTTCCATTCTTCCTTCTTTCATGAATTATTCCTTTGTGCCTTTATTATATATAATAACAAATATATATATATATATATACACACATTCATTACCAAACCCAAGGTCATCTCGATTTTCTCTAAAGTTATCTTGTAGGAGTTTTACAGTTTTGCATTTTACATTTAGATTGTAATGCACTTAGGATTAATTTTCGCGGAGGATGTAAGATCTTTATGTAGAGTCTCTGTTTTTGCATGTGGATGTCCAGTTGTTCCAGCACCGTTTGTTGAAGAGACTGTCTTTTCTTCATCGTGCTCCTTTGTGAAAGATCAGTTAACTGTACTTATGTGGATCTATTTCTGAGCCCTTTGCGCTGTTCCATGGATCAGTTTAGAGATTTCTATTGAGATATACTCAAACTTGGAGATCCTTTCCTCAGCCATACCCAATTTACAAATTAGGCTATCAAAGGCATTCTTCATTTCTGTTACTGCTTTTTATATCTAGCATTTCGTTTTAGTTCTTTGCTTGAATTTTCATCT
>PVKS010054239.1:0-10133 GCA_004027875.1 Aplodontia rufa
ATGACTGGCTTTCCTAGTGTGCGAGTGGAGATAATCATCTTTGCCGCCTACCCACATAATGCCAATGCTCTGACAAACCTTGAGGCTCAACTTGTAAAAATAAGCCAATTTCTACATGGAGGTGTAGTTATATAAGAAACAGATTTCCAGAATCCAAACACAAATAGGAAACCCAGCATTTTCTTTCTTTATGTTTTACAATCATTTCCCTCCGTTTTAGATGATGCTTTGTGAAGCCACTTCCCCTGAGACTTTCCTCATAACTTTGACCTTTACCTTCATCCTGTCTCCATTTATTTCTATAAAGACACAGAGATGACAGATTAAATGCCATGTTTCTCAACTACCCTCTAAATGGATGTCCTTGGAAATCTTAACATTTCCCATACTCAGAACATAGGTCAGCCGTCTTTGACTCGCTGAAAATAACAAGCAGCTGCTGAGCCAGCCTGGGGAATTGTGTGGGATAAAGAGCCAGGTTCAACCACAAACCCTCCCCAGGAATGAGTCAGCGCGTGGGTGCCTATACCCAAGACCTCATCCAAGAGCAGAAGCAGCTGAGTAGGGAAAGGTCTCAAGTGGTTCTTTGGAATCATAAGTTGGGCAAGGATGCACCCTTGCCAACCCTTGCTGGAGCAACTTTGCCCATTGTTTTACTCACCTCAAACTCTCCAAGCACTCTGGTGTTCCTTCACATCAGAACACAACAGCCAAGTCCATGCCGCCTTAACCTCTGCTTTGTCCAGGACCAGGAACACAACTGTGGTTGAACAAGTTGGATTTATTAATCGAAACAGTGGTGGAGGAAACACACCCTGCAGAGTCAGGAGGCACCTCAGTAAAAAGGTGTAAGGGGACTCAGAGTAGGCAGGTTTGAATTTGAGGGTTTGGAGAGGGAGTAGACATTGGCTCTAGATTGGTGCTCTCAGGAAGTAGGAACAATTCTATGACTAGGTATAATCACAAATTTCATCTATAGGGAGGGAAGATCAGATGGACACTGATCCTGTGATTGGTAAAGAAGCAATAGCCATTCATATTACTCAGAAGGAGGATGCTTAGTATTTTGTGGTTTGCACGGTGGCTTTGTTTTGTCTAAGCTTACATAAAATTGTGAAGTAGCTTGCTTTGACTCACTGTGCCACAGTTGCAGAGTAAGCTTGCCTGATGCTGACGTTCCACGAGATTAGGTGTGTGTCCAGCAGAGCTTCATTAACAATATTGACATCTACCTGTAAATGTCAAGTCAGTTCCCAGATTCCAGAGGCTGCTGTCTTCTTCCTCCTCCTCCTCTTCTTCTTCCTCCTCCTCCCCTCCCCCTCCTTCTCCTCTTCTTCTCATTCTCCTTCCCCTTCTCCTTCTCCTTCTCTTCCTCCTCCTCCTCCTCCTCCTCCTCCTCCTCCTCCTTCTTCTTATTTTAGATCAATGCCTTTGTATGTATAATTGGTTTCAGGGCAATGTGATTTTTTTCATGGTGAACATTTCAAGTTCTCTTTGTAGTTGCTACTTTTAAAAATTAATTTTTGAGGGATGGAGAAAGGGAGAGGGATGGAGCATAGGGAGGGAACTAGGGAGATAATAAACAATGTAGCATACTTTTTACCTCTCCTCCCCCAAATATCCAAATACTAGCTATACAATAATGTAATCATGGAAAATTCACAATCTAAACATTTATATCAGTTATGGGGTGAAATATAGAAGAAGCAAGTGACTGGGGTATGGGTGATGTGGGGGTAGCTCTGGTTTAGGAATAAATGTATATCATATTGTTACTTTATATGCTTTTATGACTGTACAATAACTCCTTAATAAACATCACAAAAAAGAAATAAGAAAAAGAAAAGAAAAAAATCATCTTCCACTTTGCCATTGTTCATTTATGAGTTGTTGGTCTAATCTCAAGATGCATCCTTAGCGTTTAGGAATGTATGCATTGAGAACATCTGGGGGTTTAAGAACAGTAAGGGTGAAGAAAGACCTCTTCCACGGAGCAGCGGGTCAGTAGAAAACTATACAGAAGAGCATGGAGAATCGAACGGTCACCAAAGTCTACAAGAGATGGTGTCGGGGGTGGATTGGACGAGTATTTGAGAGGAAGAAAATACCGGCTCTCTGAACTTCTTCCCACCTCTAGGAAAACTAATTATCCTGAATATCTCTTGAACCAATGGCAAAGCAGCGCGAGCTCCTTAGCACTGCATTATCCATGCTGTATGTACTTGCGGGTGCATCTATGGTACCTCTGTGACACCGAGTACTGAAAACACAGGCTGCTGCACAACCGAGGGAAACATACGTGGGACGAAAACTCCAGTATGAAACTGTGTGCAATGATTGATGTTAGCACCACTGCCTTTGGAATCTGTCAGAAGTCTGTGCCAGCTGTGTTGTCCTCAGAATCATAAGCTTTAAAGGCTACGAAATGTTCATGTTCATATAAACAGAATGGAATCAGTGTCTGAGGTGATGCATTCATTTCCCAAAAGGTGCTTCTACACAACCACCCAGGTGAGAGGGAGCCTTCGTAAAAGGTGTGGGAGACCCCAGTTATGACAGGAGAGGCATAGGTTGCTATGAGATCGAACTTGTGCCTATTCTTATTTCCTGGACAGGAAGGACAGTGACCCACTTCCTTCTGCACTCTTTGATAAGGACTAGGCCTCTGGACAGATTGACTCATCAGAGTCCAAAATCTTTATGGAAAGCCATTTGCCAGTTATTTTTTTGCCTTTTACTTTTAAAAGTTCTGTTGTAGTCAAAAGCCAGTCTCAGGCACTACTGGGGTCAGAATGGTGATAGTGGAGTCTGGTTTGTGATGTCCAAAATCCACTGAGCTCGTGTTCAGGGTAGGAGTCCCATAGCACCTGCAGTATCACAGACAAAGGAAGGGGATGCCCTTGGCAAGCCCCGCCCCCTGTGAAGGGCAAGTGACCTCCCTGCTTCTTTTTTTCTTTTTGTATCTTTTGAGATCGAGCATTTTGAGAACAAAATTCTTCCCTGATAATTCTTATAAAACACTTTGGTGCTTGACTCTCCAAGGACTAAGAATTGGACACATAATTCTCCACTCATTTCTCAAGTGTCAAGAGAGAATTGAGTTTAAAGTCTCCAATTCCCTCTCAGATTACACTGTCTATTGAGATGAATTAGTAGTTAACACAGCTTTGGGGAAAATCTCAGATGATTTGCAGGTTTGCAAATTGTTCCGACCCGTAATGAAATCTTAGGTGGAGGAAATCACTAAACACTTCATGACACGAGTGTTTCCCCTGGAGATCCGGACAGCTTGGACCAATTCACTCGTCTGCCTTCTCTGCCCATCTGTGTCAGCGAGCCAAGGGACTGCAGGGAAGTCACATACACACTTCCTTGGTGCCCCTCCAAAGTCATGGCCTCTAGTTTTAACTTGTCCCTCAATGAGGCCTCAGAATCCTGCTATGTCCCCACTCAGTTCCTTGCCTGAGCTGTCACTATTGGTGTCATTCCCTGCCCTCCATTGCCCCCACCCAGCTCAGTCCACCTCTATCTGTTCCCACTGTTCCTTTCAGATGCACTAGGACAAGTGTCCCTCTTCTTATCTATGACAGTTCTCTGGGTTCTGTTCCTGCTATGCTCTTAAACACCTCAAACTGGCACTTATTTCTATTGTGCATTTTCAATTCTCTGGATTCTCATAAGTTTTTCCTTCAGAATATAAAATATTTTAGGTCTTTTCCTTTAAAAATACATATATATGCTTTCTCTTGACTCCATGACCCTCTGGCTCCTTCTCTTCCTTTCGCCTAAGCTTTTCCTCTTCTCACTGATTCTGCCTCAGGTGGCAGTCTGAATTCTACCTGCATCGGTCTACTGAGACTAGGCCTCAGAGAGCTTGCATGAAATCAAAAGTCCTACTTTTGGCCAAAGCAAAAGGGTCCATTCTCATCCTTTTCTTGCTGGGTTTCTCTAAAGCACCGACACAGTTGACCACCACTTATATCTCGAAACCCTTCACAGGTAATCCTGATTTAAAAACGCTTGAACTTGAACTTTACGATGATGTGAACATGGTAAGCACTCCATAGAGACCACGCTTTGAATTTTGAACTTTAGCCTTTTCCTGAGCCAGGGATACGCAGTCCAAATTCACTTTCAGTGCTGAGCAATGGTAGCGAGCCACAGGATCCTGAGGGGCAAATGATACTCTGTGGTATATTGTGTTGCTCGGCTGCAATGTTGGGAAGGTTAGGTATGTGAGATGCATTCTGACAGCCGACAAAGGGTTTATCAGGACATCACCCCACTGGAAGTGAAGGAGTCTCTGCACTTTTTAAATTTCTGTACACTCCTACTCCTGGGTTTTGCACCCTTTCTTCCCACTTCTTCCTATCCTTATGCCTGATCATTAAGTACTGGTACAATATCATCCTTGGACTCTTATTCAGCTCTTATTGTCCCTGGAAGCCAATTCTACAGATTCCTAAATCTGTACCTCCAAGTATTACAACGCACATAGCTGCTATAGCCACGCAGATGTCCTGTAGGTACTGAAATTTAACATGCCCGAAGCTGAACTCCTATCTCACCCCTCTCGTACCCGTCTCCAGGAATTATTGTCCTGGTCACACAAAGCTGAAGCTTGGTAATCATTCAGACCTCTTTTCCTCTCTAGCCTTCTCCATTCAGTCTGTCCCTAAAACATGCCAGCACTGCCCTCACTGAAGTAGCTGTTCCTCTGGTCAGGGTTCACACTCACAAGTCCTCATCACTCCATCCTGCTAGTTATCTTTCCAAAATGTGGCTTCCCAACACTTTCAAGACAAATTCTTGATCACAGCCTCTTTCTTCCAAACTCTCCAGTCTGATCTTTTACCAGTTTTCCATGTGGACTTTGTTCTTGCCAGCTAACATCCTGCTGGAAGTTTCTTGAATATACCAATTATTTCACAATTATTCATCTTATATTCTGTCTCATCTGCTTCTAACATTCTTCCTTTCTGGTCCCTCTGGCTAATTTCTACTTGATTTTTAAGGCCTCACTGTTAGCTTAACATGTTCAGCTCACTTGGGAAATGTTAGCAATCGTTATTGCGCTGTTTTCACTGTTTTGCTGCCCTTTTGAGTCTCGGGCCCTCCTCTCTCTCCTAGTCGTCCTGTAACAGCACTAATCTGGCTGTGTTGTGATTGGCTACTTGCACTTCTCATCACCGAGTTCTGAATTTTACTTTTCTTACTTATATTACCTTTCTTAACTCTAAAAGCATTTTAGATTTTATTTCTGTTTAAAATAAGAAAAATCATCTGCGATTTTCCAATGAAATGATTGTGGTGGTGGGGATAATGGTGGTGGTGGTGGTGGTGATGATAATGATGATAGTGATGATATTGATAACTGCATGTATTGAGTTCTGTGTGCTACGAACTTCCTAAATATTTTCCATTATAATCTTATTACTAATTTCACTTAATAGATGAAGAAACTAAAGCCAAGAGACATAAGTAAGTAGGCCAATTCAAATAGCTTGTGAATGATGCAGCCAGGATTTAAACACATAGATTAGTGCTCCAGAGACCCAGAAAAATCAAGAAAATGTTATCCATGTTCTGATACTAACTTTATTCCTATTACTTTATGAGAGAGATTCTTGAAAAGCAATTCAAAACAGTCATTATAAATCTACTTTTGTTGTTTTAAATTCAGTCTTTGAGTAAAACACAGCTTTTCCCTCAAGTTTACTTTCTAGAAAGGGAAATAAAATATGAACATATCTAAATAATTAGGGAAAATACTATTAATGCTAACACTTACAAGTGTTTTGAACATTAAAAAGGAGAAAGTTTAAACAGATTGGGGAACACTCAGGAAAGTCATTTTGGAGGAGGTAGCATTTGACATGTGCCTGAGCAACAGAGTCCTAATGGGTAAAGATGGCAGAGGGATGAAGACTGTATGAGATTTCAAAGCCACTTGTAGGGAGTGGATCAACAACCTCTTATTACTTTGCTTTATGGCAAGAGTAAAACAAAGGTAAGAGACTGGCAGAACCTTCTGCCTACAGGGAAGGAAAGAAGAGAGTTTAGTCCCTCTTGACCCAGGATCTCTTGCTTGCTGCTGTGCAGGCATTTGTGGCATGAAGGAGGCGAGGCCCAGGAAAGTTTAAACCGGCATAGGCTTCCCTCCTAGAATTCAGTCCATTATTGTATTAGTACCTTCAGAACACATCCACTTCTGTGGAACTGAGTTGAATCTTTGGAATGGTAGCTTAACAGATCAGGAGAGGATAGGTCTATCCTGAGCCTTCATGTTTGAACACAGTATAATTCCTGTCTTGAAAACTTTGTCCACACTCCTTTTTCAAACTATAGGATTATGCTACTCCTGCCCAGAAAGCAGCTCCATGCACTTGATCCTTCTCAGAAGACAGCAAATATTTTCACTTGATGAAGCTATTCTTTTATTTTTAAATAGAGAAATATTTTATGGATGTATTTATTTAGGGAAAATAATGAATGGTCATAAGCAACCCAGAGTTGGTTATGGCGAACTCTGACATGGCTTCTTGGTGAATGTGTCAACCTTAGTCTGTCTTCTTTTAGTTTATAAATACGCAATGAATCATTTTTAAATGCTTGCCATGCTATATTTTGATGTTTTACATATGGAAGATACTTAATAATTTGCATTTCTGATTCAGTATACACAGAAGTAAATATGCATGGTATTGTAACCCCTATTTTCTAGTCGTACTTGCTGTCAGGAATAAGAGGGCTAAAGGTCTCCATAACTAACACAAACTTAAATTAATGTAAGTGATGTTGACAACTATTACAAATAGCCCCATGTCAGTGACTTAAAACATTTAATCCCCATCTGTTTTGTCATCTAGTGGGACTGATCTGAGGGAATGGTGTAGGGGGCATGATTGTCCACTTCATGAATACTCAGGTGCCCAGACTTCTTCCATCCACTGGCATTGCTGTATCTTAAGACCTCAGAGCCTTGATGTTCTCCACTGGCTCATTTGCATCTGTTCAAACACATATGCAGGAGAGCTAGGGGAGAGAAAGTGGAAATTTGCAATATTTCCAGAACCTGGCCTGGAGTAACCCATATGACTTCTGCCTAAGTTCCTCTGGCCAGAAAAAAAGTTATATGCTCCATCTAAGCTCAAGGGAACCAGGGAGTGTTGCCTTCCTATGTGTCTGGGGTAAAAATAAAATTATTTGATAAGCACATAGTATTATACCTATCACAATCTTTATCTACTTTATTAGTGTAGTTACTCTGATTTTTTGAAAGTTTCAAAGTCATTTCCCCCTTCTCAGATATCTAGGGGGTCTCATAATAAGCTGGTGGAGAGAGCTGGGGATGAAGTGGTCAAGTCTTCCCGACTTTACTTCGTCACCCTTCTCCTTGCTCATGACTTTCTGTAGTTGCTTCCCATTTAATTCAGCTCAAAAACAGTAATTGAAATGCCACCAGGAGCCAAACACTGTCCTACATTCTGGGGAGTCATTGATGAAGGAGACAGTCCCTTCCTCCAGGTGTCCCATCTAGTGGGGCCTCTTTGACACTGGCATGTCCTAACATCAACTCTGCTTTTCTCCTGGGTCCTTCAGGGAGAAGACGTATTTCACTTTTCACACCAGTTACAGACAGCAACTCTCTACAGAAGCCCTACTGGTTTCTTCAGGGACACTGTTTCCTAAAACCTGAATCAACCTCCCTAGAATTAATTTTGAGACATCAGTGTAAGTAATAACCCAGGACCATACCCTTGCTCATATTACTAAAGTTCTTTTTAGAACTTTAGTCATGTCCTAAGGCATGACACAAATTAACCAATGTTCCCTAGCACAAGGTGAACACTCATACAGCCGAGTCAATCTAGTTGTCCTGTGAGTCACTGGCAGGCCATCCAAATGCTTGTGGAGGAAGAAGGTTCTTCAGTAACTAGACAAATGAGCAATAGCCCAAGGTTCCTTTTCCCATGTATTCCACAAGAAAAAAGGATTTATGTAAATCAGACCCCAGCAACAACCATTGAAATCCCACAGTTCTTCAAAGACATACAAACTACATTTTACAATGATCCAAGGGTGTGTGTGTGTGTGTGTGTGTGTGTGTGTGTGTGTAAAATTTAAATTTAGAGAAGTTTTTTTTGTGGGAGAGACTGATTTAAGCCTGTTAAATGTAAGTTCAATTTAACAAAGCAACCAGCTGTTTTTCTTCAGGATGCCAAAATTTTCCAAGATTAATTTTCTGGAAGAAGTCCCTCAACTCCTCCTCTGATAATTTCCCTACCAGACTCAGAGAAGACAGGTGTTCATTTGGATTATATTAAAAACTCTGAAAATATGTTTTTCTGAGTAAGAAGTCCTTCCTAGTGCTAAATTGTCACCATGCCTGAAGTATTGTAAGCACAGCTGTAATTGTCCTTAAGGAAAACATCAAAAAGAAACATATATTAATGAGTACAGTAATTCAAAACATCTTAAAATGTTGTTCCCAAATGTGGTGGGACTTTACTGGCATATCTCTGAGAATTAAGTAGTTTGGATCTTGCTTTAGCATCAACAGGAAACTAGTTTCCAGGAAGTTTCTCTTTATAAATCCTTTACAAGTTTCCTCCCAGAGAATTCCTAAGGTACCTTCCTGAACAGTAGCGTAGATTTCCTAGAGTTAGAAGATGATGGATGAGTGAAGCGAGCTGGTATTTTCGGTATGTTTACTTGTCTGATATCAGCTGGCTGTATACCTGCACCACCAAGACAACCACTTATTGATTCTGTGATAAATTGCACAGCAATGCAATTGCAGTGTTCTTCGTGGAGAAAACACAAGTGTGGCTACTGTTGTTGAGGAATTAAAACCTAGTCATGAGCACTAGAAGTAGGAACCCCAGCTGGAAAGTAAGCTTCATGAGAGGCATGCTTATTTACTCCTGAATCCCTAGTGCCTTGCATATGCTAGAAAATGATAGAATTCTAATGAATTATTTGTTGAACAAATGGGAATCAAACAGCATAGAGCAAAACACCACCAAGTAAGACAACTGTGAGAACAGAAGGGACTCAGTGAGAATAACGTAGCCTTTATGAAGATGGTGGAGTTGACCAGTCATGAGGACTTCGAGAGGAGAGCGATGGGGGCAAAGTAGGCAAGGAGAAAAGATAAGGGAAGCCATAGAGAATGGATTCTGCATGACACAGTGGAAAAGGGGGCTTGGCTCTGGTCAGAGTCAACACATGGTGGAATAATAGAAACCAGCAAGTCACGTGCAGAGAATGAACATGCATTCTGGGTTTGTGTCCTAGCAGTGTCATTGTTCAAGAGCTGATGAATAGCCCCTTAATAGCTACAAATTGGGGAATAATACATAGTATATATGTTAAAAAAATCAGGAAGATATTATAGGTGAAATGTTATCAAATTGAAAAACTATATAAAAGATGTCTTTTTTTATTATTGATGACAATCATTCTGATTGGCCTTTTGATTCTGGTGGTTTTCTGAAAGTGGGAAAATGGTTCATAGAATGGCCCTTAGGATGTATGTCTGGGAAGAAATAGGTAAAAAAATGAATTCTAGTGATTGTTTACTGGACAATTTCAAATAGGACAAGTAGGAAAATGCTCCTAATATTCCTAGGTAAATATTGAAATAAGTTTACAATTAAATTTGTGTGATTATTTTAAATAACTATGAATTGTATGTGTCCATTTCACAAAGTTGTAATGTGGGAGACAAAGATCGATTCATGCCCTGAGTCAGCAAAAGAACTTGATTAGAGAAATGTTCAACCACACTTGTATTGCTAAGGAGTGTTAAACTATTTCCCCCTCTTCAGCACCTGACATAATGTTTATTGTTAATGATTCTTGGCATATATAATATGCCTCATCTTCAGGTAACTTGACATTGACCTCTTTTCAGATCGATTCTAAAATTAAAATCAGTGTTTCTGAGTATCTCTAAACCATGAAGTAAGATTTGCTGGTTGTCATGTTAAAGAAACTATTGAAGAAGCAGAAGTAGAAACTGCATATTCATAGAGTAAAGATCGTTTTGGAGATGTTGGCATTGTCTTAAAATAAATTTGGGTGGTATGCTCTGCACACAATCATATTGTATAGACACTTTCATAAAA
>PVKS010054240.1:0-10107 GCA_004027875.1 Aplodontia rufa
GTTACTTCTCCTTTAAAAACGGGAAGGGGGGTGTCCTAACGTCACACCCTGTGACGGTCACGGTGTCAGTGTCCTGCGTATTCTGCTTATTCTTAAATGTTTTCCTTAGGCTTCTGTCTTAGTCCGCCTGGCTGCCGTAACAAAACACGGCTGGGAGGGTTGGGCTGCAGGAAGGAATTCTGCCGTATCCAGGCGTGTGGAAGCCTGGTAGGTGCCGGTGGGCGGGGTGCTGGTGGTTGGGCCTGGTGGTGGGGCCTTCCTGCTGCTCGCCCACTGGCATCCTTGCTGCACCCTCAGCCCCTCTCTTCCTGAGTCCCGTGGACCTTGCCCCTACGCTGAAAACCCCCGGGAGCTCTCCTTGCCATTACTTTCGTGCCTGGGGTGCCCAGCTCATAACACCAGTCTCACATTCCTGCCTGTGACATGCTCATCAGGTGACCCTGCAAGCATCCCTCCCTTTGGTTGGGCGCTGAGCGGCTCCCTTCAGTGAGGGGCCTGGTGATAGCTGCCCCCTCTCCCACGGAGGATGATTTCTATGTGTATAAAAGTGTGACCTGCTGGGGATGTGTGTGCCCTGCCATGTGTCTTACACATGTGCACCACACTGTGCTTGTTAATACACACAGACATCTTTTTTTAAAATTTTTTTAAGAGAGAGTAAGAGAGTCAATTTAGTTTTCAACTGGTTTTTGCTTTTCTGACATTTGGTTGCGTCTGTGGTGCTGGACTTTCAGCCTGGGTCCTCATGCATGCCAGGAAAGCACTGTAACCACTGAGCCACCGCTCCAGCCCAATACACATGTAGCATCTTATGTGCACACATGCATGCGTGCTCTAAGCTGACCTCCTTCCTCCTTGTGTGATCTGACTCTGAGGCAGGAGGCAGCTGGGGAGGCAGGGAGCCAGGGCTGGAGCTGCCTAAAGTCAGGAGTTTGTGGCCTCTGAGACCCGCTTGTGGGTCCAGCCCACCAAAGCCCCGCTGCCAGTCCCACAGCCAGGAGGAAGGGCATTTGCCAACCACAGGGAGGGCGTGACCCTGGTCCACAGCCTTGCCCGGCTTGCCCTGGAGTGGAAGCCTCTTTAGCACACATTCAGGGCACACTGCACACACCCAATGGGGACAGAGCACAGGGCACAGCCCCTTCAGGCTTGGTCAGGTGGCTGCTCCCAGCATCCAGGCTGCTGCTGCTTCTCAGCTAGGGTGGAGACCAGGACCGTTCTTTGGCCCAGCAGTGATCATGCTCCACCCGGATCCGCCGTCCTGACCCAGGCAGGAAGGGCTGAGCACAGACCGGAGTCCCTGAGGAGCTGCTCTGCCCCCTGCTGAGGGGAGGAGGTTCCCAGGCCAGATCTCAGTGTGCACCCCTCTTCCTCTGCTATCACGGGGCTGGTGGCATCCTCCCTTGGGTCCCCATAGGGACTGCCTGTTCCCCTGCACTTCCTCCTGTGGAGTCACCATCCTGTCTCTGGACAGCTCCTCTGGCTCCTGGAATACAGACCTTGGTCCCCTAACCTGTCCTGCACTCCCGCCCCGGCTCAGCTCGTTCGGATTCACGCCCAAGTCCACCTTCCTTCAACTCCTTACTGTCGTGTGTTTTTAAGAGAACTGTCCTCTTCCAAAGCACCGAGTTTTCTCAAACGTGTTTTGTTTCCTTGACTTGGTCAACTTAAGTTATTAACACAGCCATCTGGATTTCCTGCGAGTTTCACGGAGCTGGTGTGCTCTCCTGGCCCCTCTTAGTGTCCCTTGCAGCCGTGTCCTGGGCTCCAGGTGCTGTGTCCAGCTCTGCCATCATTGATGTGGACGTCTGACAGCCTCCCGTTCCACGTAGCCCTACCTGAACTAGCTCTGCCAATGTGGGCGGGCTGCTCAGGATGGTGGGCGAGGCCTCTTGCATTCTGCCAGGTAGGGTCCAGGATGGCCAGGAGCTGGGTTGGGACTGAGCCCTACCAGCAGCCCAGACCCACCTGCAAGCCCCCTCCCCAAAGCCGCAGCCCCCATGGTGCTAGGTCCTCCCCCCACCCCAGTGTTACCTGTTGACCAGTCTCAGAACACCTGTGGTCTGGGTGGGATTCATGATCTAAACCAGAAGCGCGGTCAGGGGCTAGCCTACAAAAACAGGCAAGTGCATAAATACGGTGTTTTCTGAATTCACAGCATCCTGTTTGAAAAGTTATAAATCCTGTCCCAAAGTGTTTAAAATTTAAATATTAAAAGTAATACAGCTGCCGCACACAATAATCCCAGCAACTTGGGAGGCTGAGGCAGGAGGATGGCAGACTCAGGATTTAGGGAAGCCCTCATCAGCTTAGTGAGACTCTGCCGCAAAATAGAAACAAAAAAGGAAAACAAAGTCCTCCCAAAGAGCTGCCCAAGGCTGGCAGGCCACAGGGACGGGCACACATGGTAAATGGAGAATGCTCCAAGTTCAAGCCCTGGCATGTGCATGCACACACTCACACACGCACACGTGCACACACACGTTTACACACATGCACACACGTGTGCCCACACATGCACGTGCACATGTGTGCACACATGTGTGCACACATGTACACACACCCCCTAAAGCAAAAACCCAAACAGTGGCAGCTCCCCGCTCCCGCCTGGCCCTGCCTCCTGTCACTCTCCCTACCTGCCCAGCCTTTCTGCTCAGCCCCTGTAGAGTCTACACAGGCCCAGGGACCACGTGGGCTATGAGATTTGGGAGAAGCCCGAGATCCCTTCCCCAGACAGGAATGGCAGAGAGATTCCTGCCCCTGGTTCCTGCTATCTGCATTCCTGGAGGCCCCATGATGGGAGGCTGGCTGGACAGGCCTTGTCCTCCTGGCTATTTCCAGGGGCCTGTGACTACCTGAGAAGAGGCCCCAAAGCCTGGCTAGAAGGACACGAAGGCCCTGGGAGGCTGGGCTGGTTTGGTGTCAGGGCCGTGACTCAGGGTGCGAGGGGACTGCCCATTATGTCCACTCACTGCTCCCTGCAGCTTTCACTGCAACTCAGAGGTGCACCATCATCTTGCCTCTCCTTTGGCTGCCAGCCTTGGGCAGCTCTTGTGGAGCTTTGTTTCCCAGCTCCTCAGAATGTGACCTCACCTGGAGACAGGGCCATTGCTGCTGAGAGTGGTTAGGACGTCGACTCGCTGGAGGGGGCTGGGCTCTTCATCTTCAGAAGGACACCTAGGATTGCTGACCCTATGAGAAGGAGATATGTGAGGCAGACACAGGGAAAACATGAAGGTGGAGGCCTGGGTGAGTGGCACTTCCACAAGCCAAAGAAAGCGAAGCACCAGAGACCTCCAGAAGCCAGAAAGGCCTAGAACAGACTCTCCATCTGAGCCCCCAAGGAGCCCACCCCCTGATGTCCTTGCCCCAGCCCACACAAAGTTCCCACCCACCCATCCATTTACCCACTCATCCATCCACCCAACCATCTATTCATCCACCCACCCACTCATTCACCCATCCACCCACTATTGATCCACCAATCCACCCACCCACCCATCTATTCATCCATCCATCCACCTACTCACCTACTGGCTCACACATCTACCCACCCACTTCTCCTCATTCATTGGACAAGTAATCTGACTATGGAGGCTGCGTTTTGGTAGGAGAGGCTAAACAAGATCTCGCTAACAGATGGATGCCATAACTTCAGATGGCTGCAAATGCCAGGAAGAAAAGCAACGGCAGCTTTGAGACGAGTGTGGTGCTCTGTGGGGTCTGCCTACAATGCAGATGATGCATAGCAGACCCCACACAGCAAGTAGCAGTGTCCTACAGTGCCCCCAACAAGCACCCCCAAGCCTGCCCTTCCCAGAGAGGGGACAAGGCAGGAGGCTTCTTTTGGGGAAGGGTGTCCTGTGAGGTCAAAATTGTGATCTATGGCTGCTGCAAGCGGAAGGGTTGATGGGAACACAGGTCCATCAGTGTAGAGGGATACCAAGGCAGGCAACACTATCCAGCTCCATAGAGGTTGAGTGGTAAGAAGGTAGCAAACCACGTGAGCACCATGGCACACACGTGCGTAACAGGAGGTGGAAACCCAGGTGGAACCACGTGAGCATGGTGGCACAGCGCGTGGGTAACAGGAGGTAGAGACCCAAGGCTTTCAGAGTTTGATTTCCTTGGAGAAGCATGTGCCTTACCTCTGGGAGCCACCTTGAGCCCACCATGAGGCCTCAGCTGTCAACTCTGAACTGTTTTACAATGTACTATGGTTCACTTTTCTATCTCAGTCTCATTAGTGAAAGTTGGTTAGAGAATCATTGTGTGTCCCTATCTTGTGGCTTCTTTCTCCTTTGGGAGACAGAAAGCTGGTTTTCAGGCCAAGTCAGTAAGGAACAGGATCCCTCACGCTACCAACAGCGTAAACAACTGTTTACCTAGCAGTGTGCCCCTTGCTTGACCACCAGCTCCAGGCTTTTCATGGTGGATGCAGTGGCCTTCAGGCAGGTTCTCCCAAGAATTCTCGGCAGTATTGAAATCAAATATTAAGACTTTATGTAGTTTTTATATGTTGTAATATTTCTTCAAATAAATCTCTCCTATAAATCAAAAAAAAAAAAAAGAATTCTCAGCAGTGAATTTATGGTACACAATGCTCGTCACCTTCTTTATTGCGTGTGAGGAGGAACGAGAGGCAAAAGCCAATAATAATGCTCTTGCGGGGGCTGGAGCGGTGGCTCAACAGTTTCAGTGCTTGCTTTGCATGCACAGGGTCACAGGTTCAAACCCCATCACCATGCACACAACAAAAAGTGTCGAAGCGATTAAAGCCAAATGAGAAGCTGAATAAAATAGATTCTCTCTCCCTCTCTCTCTCTCTCTCTCTCACACGCACACACACACACTGTCCCTCTCTCTCTTTAAAGAGAAGCATAGAGTCCAAGTTGGCGTTCCCACGACCGCTTCTGGTCGATCAAAGCAGCTGCCCTGAAGGTTCTACCTGGGGGCCACTTGATTATTTAACAGCCCCTCCTTTCTGTTAGCTTCGAGTCCAACTGGTCAGCTGCCAGCCTGGGTCCCTAGGGCTTTGTGGGCTGGAGGTTTCTCTTGGTTATGCCCAGGTCAGATTCCCAGACATGCTGGGAAAGGCTCCAGCCATGGGAGACACTGAGCCTGGTCCCAAGGACACGTTGGACAGCAATGCTTTGGTGGCCATCCTGGGACAGAGGTCAGGGAGCAGGGCATCTTCTTGGCGCCACTCCCCCCACAGGCATCTCTGGAGCTGTGGGTGAGCTCATGGTGCAGGACCTGTAGTTTCCCCGTTTCCCTGGAGTCTGAGTCTGTGCCCCAGCCCTTGGGGTAGGTGGGGGCCCTGGGCGCCCAGGATCACTCCTGTGGTCCTCTCCTGGCTGGTCCAGCCTCTTCCACTCCCTCTTGGTGCTTGTTCTTGGGCTTCTGCTCTTTACACTTCTCCAGTGCAAGATCTCATGTATCCGCTTGTGCTGAGCCTTGGTGGGTCTGGGGGCCCCAACCCCACAGGATCCATGGCCCTTCCCCTAGAAATGCACAATCTTGGGTCCCCGGGAGATGGCCACGTCCATCTCCTGAGTTTTGGCCAGGGTCTCCATACATCCCTTACACGTGCTGCCCATCCACAGTCTCTGCCTTGGTGGCCTCACCCACACCCTGCTGCCCAGGGACAGGTGCACAAACTCCTACCCTGGGTTCCCTCTCAGGGTGGGCTCACAGCCCTGGAAAGTAAAGGACAAATGCCTGTCCATCAGCTTCCAGCACCTGCTGACCCTGCTTACATTGGCCAGGCCCCCACATCCTGCCAGGTCCCCCTGTCCTCTACTCCTGAGATGCAAGGCCAGCAGGCCTCTAGGGTCTGCTTCTCACGTGTGAAGAGAGACTGTGTATTTCAGAAGTCCCACGACCAGGGTCTTCCCATCACTCCTGGATCCAAGGGTGACAAGCACCATGTAGAACGTGGAAATGCTGTTGGTGACCACCTTCACCAGGAGCCCCGCTGAGGGTGCCCCTCCCAAGGCTCACCCCTCCACCTCTGTCAATCCCATGGACTTCATGATGCGCTGGGACTTCAAGGCTGTGGAACCCAGAGGTGAATGGGCAATGCCCAGTGCCCTTGCAATAGCATTTTCCCCCAGAGACGTACAGGGTCTCCCCGGGGTCTGCATTGAGACCTCAGCATCTCTCGAAGGCCTTGTTCACAGCTAGATGACCCCCCCACCCCGTGCAATCCCAGGGTCTCCATCAGGACCTCAGCGTCTCTCGAAGGCCTTGCCCACTGCTAGATATCCGCCCCTCCCCTGCACCGTGCTGGGCTCAGACCTGGGCCTGGGAAAGGACTGAAAAGCACTGCACCACTGCACTGTGCCCCACCCAAGAGGCAGGCTCCCTGTTTGTGCCCATCTGTGACTGCAGGCTCACGCTGCGGACCTCCATCCAGACCAGGTCCCTGTAGATTCCCTCAGCGTTTAAGCATAATCGTTTCTGTGGCCGAAGACTTGCTGCTGGGCTACTTTCGTCTCTGTGGCCGTGTGGGCAGCCCCTCCATGCAGGCAGCCCGTTTGCTGCAAGGCCAGCCACAGCCGGCTCCACGCAGCCCTGCCCATTTCTGTGTGTGGTGTGCCGTGCTCATGGACCCTCTCTCAGGTTTGCTGTGGGTGACCTCGGTTAAGAGGATGTTCCCTCCTGTTCCTGGTTGGCTGCAGAGGCAGAGAGGGGCGCCATACCCACCTGCCTGTCATTGACACCCCACCCAACATCTCAGGGCAGGAGACATCCAACAATTCTAGATTCTCACTCCAGAAGATCAGAAACTGCCCCGCAGCTCTACTCTTCAAACAGGTGGCCCATGAGACCATGGAGCGGCACCTGGGCAGTGTGAAAATGATGGTGACCACCCTAGACTTGGGAAGGATGCCCCCGGAAATGTTTCCCCAGCCTGGTGATAAGTGGCCATGCACAGACCCCAAGTCGGGGCCCAGGGCTTGATGGCACACAGATGATCCAGCTTCAGGGCTCACAGCTCTGGGGGTCTGATTCCCCTCCCCTGGCTTCCTTCCTTCCATCTGTGGCAGGTGCCCAGGCAGACATCAGTGCCACAGAGCCCCACAGAGGACAAAGGGACAAATCCTATAAGGCACCCCTCGGTCCTGACCTATGGGCCTCAGCTAGGCAGGCCACACTGGGCAGTTACAGGTCAAACTGTAGAAGAGACAGCACAGGGACGATCACCTAGGCCATGGTCACCCTGCAGGCCTTGGGGGCCCAGGAGCTGAGAGTCTCCACTGGCTTCTCAGTCTAGGGATGCCACCTGTGGCCAGCCTGGGTGAGGACAGCTGCCACTGGCTGACATCTGACAGCCTGCCCTCGACCGGGTGGCAAAGTCGAGGCTCTCACTTGAGGCCCAGGGCATCTGGCTGCTTCCTGACACTCAGCAATTGTCTGCCCCACACCTACCCTGGCAAAGGTGACATCTCAAGCCTGATGGCATGGGGTGTACCAGCTGGGCAAGGGCTCAGAATCAGCCCTGCCCTGTCCTTCCTGAGCCTCCTCTGTACAGGACCATGGGCCTCTGCTGATCGGGCCCACCCCTGCCTGGGTCTGCTGCAGGTGTCCCTTTCCAGGGGTCCCTGCTTTTGAGTTTCCATTGGTTGGCTGATTTCTATGCTTAGGAGTCCTTGGCTGGGCTGGGTGAGTACTCTGTTCACGTTCATCTCGGCTCTGCTCACTGATGTAGTTGGCCCTCGTGGATTCAATCGGCTCTCCAGTGGGTCAGGGACCTGCCATAGCTTTCTTCTACACTCTTCAAATCGCCTTTCACTGAGCAATGCACTTTCCCACCAGGTTCCTGCGGGTGAGGGGTCGTGGCCAATAGGGGAGCCCAGGCACAAATGGCAGGCTGCCTAGTGGGCTAGTCGTGGGGCTGGGCATGGGCCTGATCCTGGGCCTTTCCTCCTGGGAGCTGGGTCTCTGGGTGATCTCCAGTGTGCAGTGTTGATCCCAGCAGAGCCCTGTGCTCACACCTTCTGTTCCCTAAGGCACTTCAATATCTGGTCAGGAAAAGCTCACTTTAAGCCCCCTTATTAAATATTTCCTTTTAGCCAGGCACAGTGGTTCACGCCTGTAATCCCAGCAGCTCAAAGGCTGAGGAAGGAGAATCAGAAGCTCAAAGCCAGCCTCAGTGGCCTGAAGTGGTGGCTCAGTGGCTACAGCACTTGCCTGGCATGCGCGAGGACGTGGGTTTGAACCCCAACACCACGTATATAACGAGCAACAAAAGCCACATGAAAAACTAAATAAAATTATCTTTCTCTCTCTCACTGCCCCTCTCTCTTTCTTTTTTGTTTTAAAGACTCTCTCTCTCAGTCCTGGAGTAGTGGGTCAGTGGTTAGAGTGCTTGCCTGGCATGTGTGAGGACTTGAGTTCAAACCCCAGCACAACATACACAAATAAGTGTTGGAGAAACAATTAATTCTCTCTTTCTCTCTCCTTAAAAAATATACTTAAAAAAATCCAGCCTCAGCAACTTAGCAAGACCCTGTCTCAAAATAAAAAATAAAAAGGGCTGGGGATGTGACTCAGTGGTTAAGCACCCCTGGGTTCAATCCCCTATACTGATGAATAAATGAATATTTATTCATCATTATTTCCCTAGAAAACATGCCATCATTTTGACTTCACTTCCAACCAAGGGGAATAAACAGACCCTTCCTGGGTCAGAGTGCTGCTCAGTGGCAGAGCGTTCCCTAGCATGCCACTGGCTAGGTTGAACATGCACCGTACTGACAAGGAAACGGAAGGAGGTGGACCCAAAGGTCCCAGCCAAGGCCTCTGGAAACATCTCTCTTCTCTAGAACATCCTGGCAGCGGAAAGCCACAAGCCAGCACCCAAGGGAAACAAACTAAACATGGCTCATCTGACTGTGGTGCTGACCAGCACCTCTCAGTCTCTTGTATCTGGAAAGTCAGGGCCCTGACCAGCACTCGTCCTGCAAGGCCAGCCTGGGCCAGTTGCCTCAACCGTGGAATCAGGTCCGGCATGGTCAGGGCAAGTTCAGGACAATGGCTGAAGCCCAGGGTATGGGGTTTGGAGGAGTTGGAGTGGAGTCCTTCCCATAATCCCAGGCCAGGAGGAGGCCCAGGCCCCAAGCTGTGTGGGCCGGCTGGTCACAGCCTTCAGAATGGACACCCAAGCAGATTCAATTTCCTGCCAGCTTCCTGGGCCCACACTGACCCTGCGAGGCATCTATTGAATCCTCTGCACAACTGCCACAGGAAAGAGCAGCACAAACCAACCAGCATGCGCACAACCTGGGTGACAGGCTCAGCCGCAGGGCAGCCAGCATTATGAGAAAGGGGTGACAGACTCACTGCAGAGAAGCCAGCATGTATGTGAACGGGGTGACAGGCTCACCACAGAGCTTGCTCTTGTTTGTCAAAGCCTATTCTGGGAAATGACTCTCCGGGAGCAGCTGGCTATGTCCTGTGTGCTAAGGAAAGCAGGGACCAAGTACAGCAACACAGATGGTCCAAACAGCCATGTTGCCTCGCCCAACTTGTCCTCCCAAGTGCTGGGACACCAGCCCCAACCACTGGACAGGGTGTCAGGCTCAGTCATCAGCGCCTTGACTGAGACAGCTGGGACACCGTCCTCTGAGAGGCCTGTGCCTCCAGTCCCAGAGGGTGGTTTTCCTATGGTATCCCAGAACTGCAGCAGGCTAGCCATCTAACTCAGGGGTCCAGGGTGATTCCAGCTGCTCTAGGGAGCAAGACCATTCCCCTCTTCCACTTGAAGACAACATCACTTGGCCCCAAAGCACATCTGCACCTGCTGTCACCCTGGCCACTGGCCAGAGGGCAGCAAAAGGGAGTCAGGCCCAGGAAGACACCTGATGTTGCCGGGTGGCTATGGGACAGTCTGACCTGACTTTCACACGCCTGGATACGGCAGAATTCCTTCCTGCAGCCCAACCCTCCCAGCCGTGTTTTGTTACGGCAGCCAGGCGGACTAAGACAGAAGCCTAAGGAAAACATTTAAGAATAAGCAGAATACGCAGGACACTGACACCGTGACCGTCACAGGGTGTGACGTTAGGACACCCCCCTTCCCGTTTTTAAAGGAGAAGTAAC
>PVKS010054241.1:0-10134 GCA_004027875.1 Aplodontia rufa
CTAGTAAGTTTAAAGTTGTTGGCTTAATATCCAGGTCTTTGATCCATTTTGATTTAATTTTTGTGCAGGGCGAAAGAAAAGGATCCAGCTTCAGTTGTCTACAAATGGCTGTCCAGTTTGTCCAACACCATTTGTTGAACAGACTATCTTTCTTCCAGACTATACTTTTGCCCCCTTTATCAAATATCAAATAGTTAAAGATATGGGGGTTTGTCTCAGGATCTTCTATTCTGTTCCACTGATCTTCGGTTCTGTTTTGATACTAATACCAAGCTGTTTTTACTACTATGGCTCTGTAGTTTTAATTTCAGGTCAGGGATTGAGATACCCCCTATTTCTTCCTTTCTATGGAGTAGTGTTTTGGCTAGTCTGGGTCTCCTGTTATTCCATATGAACTGGCCAATTGCTTTTTCTATATCTGTGAAGAATGCCATAGGTATCTTGATGAGGATTTCATTGAATCTGTATAGGTCTTTGGGTAGAATGGCCATCTTTATTATATTGATTCTGCCTAACCATGAGCATGGAATGTTTTTCCATCTACACAGGTTTTCTTTAATTTCTTCTTTTTTTAGTGTTTAATAAGTTTCTTTGTAGAGGTCCTTAACATCCTTTGTAAGGTTAATGCCCAAGTATTTCATTTTTTTGGAAGTGATGGTGAATGGGAGAGATATCCTGATTTCTTCCTCAGATTTGTTGCTGGAGTAAAGAAATGCTAGTGATTTGCTGGAGTTGATCTTATAGTCAACTACTTTGCTGAAAACACCTATAAGCTCTAGTTTTCTGGCCGACGTTAGTGGGTCTTCTGGGTATAGAATCATGTCGTCAGTGAATAGAGATAACTTAACTTCCTCTTTTCCTATACGAATACCTTTGACTCCCTTGTCTTGCCTGATAGCTTTGGCAAAGGTTTCAAGGACTATATTGAACGTTTCTTTAAAAAAATTTTTAAAAACGTTATTCTTTCTTATATCTATTTCCTCAGTGCAGTCTTCTTCCTTAATGCATTCTTGTATTGTCGTTTTTGTTTTTTTGGTGCTAGGAATCAGACTTAGAGGTGCTGTACCTCTGAGCATCGCTAACCCTTCATTTTATCTTATTTAACTTAGTTTAATTTTTGAGACAGTGCCTCCTAAATTACACATGCTAGCCTTGAATTTGTGATTCTTTTGCCCAGCCTCCTGAGTTGCTGGGATTACAGGCATATGTCAAATTGCTTGACCCTGAATGCTTTCTTCAGTAACTACATACTTTAGTGAGAATATTTGTAGGAAATTCTCTCAATTTGTTTTTGTTGTTGTTGGTTTGGTTGATTGTTGTTTTGTTTTTGGTTTTGCTTCTTTTGTTCTTGAACTTGGTCGGTGTCTTTCCCAAAAAGGAATGTGTTTTAAAGCTGTGTAATCTTTGCAAGAGATTGCCCCTTAGCAAATTGACCCCATATATATTTATAGATTAAGAAGAAAACTTTTGGTTTGGTTTTTTTAAGTGGCATTGTATTACAGATTTAAAACTTAATTATATTAAGAGACTGAAAATCAAATGAAATTTAAAAAATAATTTAGTTAAACAAAAGTCAGTCGTTATCTGGTGTTTAAGGACCATGCTGTCTTTAAGATAAATATATCTTTATGAGATTAAAATCATATTCAAGGCCTCAGAATGCTCCCACTTTGAGAGGCATGGCATATTCACACCTCCCATTTCCTACTCATGCTGCCCTGCCTTGGCAGGAATGGCTCACAGAATGTCTTCAGTAGTTGGAAGCTGCTGGGGCCAAGTGTAAAGCTTCCTACACACCTCAATTAACAAACTTCCAGGGACAGGGCCAAGAAATTAACTCTCTCATTTGGCATGGTCCAAAAAATTGAATTTTTAGACCACAAGCATGATTCCTCTGTAAATTAGTCACTCTTGGTGACTTTTGGAGTTGTGGGAAAAATTGAAGGTTTTGAATAGGAAGAAGGCAGCTTCCCTGTGCTGATCCTGTGGTCTGATTTTAATTTCAGAGACTTTGAATACACGTAACTGATAATTCCAGCTAGCTTTAATAGAAAAAGAATTTATTCTGAAAACATGATGTTACTGACAGAACCTAAGGACAATATTTATTTACTGAACACTGACTTTGCTCCAGGTCCTATTTAGACACCAAGCAAACAGCATTGGATAGGGACAATCCCGTACCTTGTGGATCTTGGCTGCCCATACCCAGAACCTACTACTTGCTCCCTCATTCTACATAGAGGTTTACTCAATGAGAGAAGTTCTAGACAGTGCCATTCCCTTATCTAAGTGTTGCATTTTTATAAAATTCCCTCTAGCTATGCCATAGATTATTGTCTGTTATATATCTTATCTCCCTACTGGACCCTTAAGGTTTTTAGTCAGGAGCATTCTTTTTAATTATTATAAGTTTGCATGTCCTCAGCTTCTAATAGTAGTGCCTTTCATCTAACAGATGTTCTACAAATGTTTGCAGAACTAACAGAGCACTTAGAATTTCTAGTATTATTTTAGTAAACATCTGTGAAGACAGAAGTGTTGGGTGGTAGGGGCTGGAGTAGTGGCTCAGTGGTTACAGCACTTGCCTTGCATGCACAGGTTCAAACCTCAGCACCATGTACACAGCGAAGTCTCGGAGCAACGAAGGCCACATGGAAAACTAAATAAAATTGTTTCTTGCTCTCTCTCTCTCTCTCTCTCTGTCCCTCTCTCTTTAAAAAAAAAAAGTATTGAGTGGTGAAAGAAGTAGTTACTCTTCATGCTGAGGAGTTATCTTTTCTCATAGAGTATTCCTGGCAACTTGTCTTAGCCACAGTAAGCCTTTTCATTTAAATTTTAAAACCTCAAAAGACTATGCTGTTTGTTAATTCTCATCTGAGATTTTTAAATTTAAATTTTTATTTTTAAGTGAAATTATTGCATCTATTTTAAATACTACTACAGATTTATAACAACAAAAATGAGCAGTACTCTGCCACTCCTCTTATTCTCTAGTGACAGTTTCTTTGAAGTCTTTTTAAAATCGTTTCTTCCGATAGTTAACTCTGTATTCTAAATGATCATTTTCACTCTTTCTTGACTTTTTTTCAATTTGAGGCATTATTTGTTCATTTCCTATTATAAAAGAACCTTTTTATCTTATAGTTCTCTCCCTTCTCCACCATGTAGATACTATACACTCCCATTTTTCCATTTTCCCTTTCCTTCACATCTTACAACACATACTCAGCCTGCAGTGTATGCTCAGTATATTTTTGCTGTTATATCAGCATGCAGGATTTATTGTAATTACGAAAGTATTGTTCAAAGCTAAGCCATGTGGTGTACTATGAATACGTTTCCTTTCTTACACAACTTCGTTTTTGTTTTTCCAGAGTTAACCTCTCAGTTCTTCTATTATCTTTTTGAAGAAACAGCTCTTTTGTCATCTCTCTTCTAGAGTTCATATGAAGTCATTATTCCTTTATACTACTGTAGATAGATGTGTTCATTCTGCCATGTTCAATCAAAATTCTTTTTTTAAAATATAACGTAGCTATCTTTTCTTTTTTTTTTTTGAAAGAGAGAATTTAGTTTTTCATGTGACTTTTGTTGTTCCAACACTTTGTTGTTTACGTGGTGTTGGGGTTTGAACTCATGTCCTCAGGCATGCCAGGCAAGCGCTGTAACCACTGAGCCACCACTCCAGTCCCTCAATCAAAGTTCTTTATTCTAATAGTTCTGTGTAAGAATTGTTCCAGATTTGCACAAAGATAATTTGTGTCAACCTAAAAGATCTCAGAGACCTTAGTATTTAATTTTGGTTATTCATCAGCAAGCTATACAACTGAGAGGCCTTTCTCTTGCTGGATCTGAGAAGAAAAGTGGGTACCCTGATTCCACAGTTTGGCATTTCTTTGCTGTTTAAAATTGTCCTTCATCTTTCTACAGTGGCTTCTCCTCTAGGACCCCAAATCTCTTGCTTTAGGACATCATTGCAGCCTCTGTTTTATTTTAAAGATAGATAGATCGATAGATAGAAAGAAGGAAAGAGTCATTTTTTTAATATTTTCATCTGGTTTTTATTTTTCCTCCACTTAGTTGTGTATGTGGTGCTGGGGTTTGAACCTGAGTCCTCGTGTGCTAGGCAAACACTCTTATTGTTGAGCCACTTCTCCAGCCCTACAGCTTCTGTTTTGGTGACAGTGTTGAAGACATTTCATTCTTTCTTGGTGTATTTGAGATTATTTCTGACCTTTGTGTATTTGTTTTTCTTCCTTCCTCCTTTGGTTTTCTGCTGCTGTCTTTCACTTAATTTTGTTTCCCACGTCAGACCAGGATCTCAATTTTTATGTGTTTCTTCTTGGCCTATAGGTTTCCACTGTGTGTTTTACCCAGGCCTTCACCCACTGCCTTTTTAGGGATAAGACATATGTGTTGTGAACAGGGTTATATGATGGCGTACTCTAACATAAGTTCTTATGACCTAAAGGTTTTTCCCCCAAATTTAGTTTGACTGCTGCTTGATTTTGGTAGAGGATATTTGCTCAGTGTCAGCAGTACATGTAGGCATATTGTGGTTGTTAGCTATTCCATGCCCCTTTTGTCACAGTCCTTCTAAGGCCAGTCATGCCTTTAAGGTTGTGCATGTGTACATTTGACTAGCCTAAATGGAAATAAAGGAAACCCTTGTGTTTCTCTCCCTGCACCCAAACACCACCTCTGGAGAATAATCTATAACCCTGTTTTTTAATGTCCTTATGTAAGATATATGAAAACAGTGAGTGTTACAAATATTTGCATAAAACTGGTTTAACTTAGAGATACCCAGATAAGCAGGAACTTTAGATTACTATTTAAACATATATTTTAAATTGATATGTCTTCATTTTTGTCTTTTCCCCCACAGCCATCCACTGTCATTGGTGGAGGTAAGCAGACAGACAAGATCTTAATTACTTGTTTTAACCAAAATATTAAGTGCCTGCAGTGTAAAATACCAAGGGCCATTTATTACAGGAAATGCAAAATAAGTAAGACTAGCCTCTGACCTCAAGTTGTTTGTACTGCTTCAGGAGAGATTAGACAGCTTTGCAAATGAGGTTGATAAAGTTAGAGTAAAATGAGAGTGATAAGAGAATTCTAAAGTAAGTATTGTAGAAATTCAGTGGGACTAAACTTAAAACCAGTTATTGAAATCAGAAATGGCACAATGGTACACACTTGTAGATCCAGCTACCCAAAAACCTTAGGCACGAAGGTATCACTTGAGCCCATGAGATTGAGACCAACCTGGGCAACACAATGAAACACCATCTCTTAAAAAAAAAAAAATAGAGATGATATCAAGAATGGTATTTTTTGAATGTTGTTGAACATTCCCAACTATAAATATTAAGTAGGTAAACTGTGTGTACAGGGTGTGGAGAGTGGAATCTTCATTTATTTCATTTTGATTTAAAAGTTTCCTCCCAAGTGAGGCTTAGAGCATAATGGAAATAACATGGATTTTTTTTTTTTAACTCAGTGCCAATTCTGTTCTTTTATTTACTGGGTTTGGATAGTATTAGAATTGCTGTGAACTGGAGCATGCGATTATACGTGCAGTATGTGCACTTATGGGTGTCCCCACATATCATATCAGAAGGATGTTCAATATCTACTCTTTGGGTCTTTCTCTAAATTGTCTGTGAACTCCCCTGGACAAGGCAGTGCTAGAGGAGAGGTGGTGGGTCTAGCCTGCACACCTAAAAGGGAAAAGTCCCACAGGGCAATCCTGAAAACTGGTCCTTACTATATGACCAGTAGTGCTGACCCACTGCTGACCATTCCTGTGTCTGCCTCTCTGCTGCAGTCTGAAGGATTGTACTCTGCTTGGCTCACAAGGTACCTCTTCTTGGCTTAGGAGTATAGCTCTGACATTGTGCTCCTTTAGCCTCCTGCATAGCTTTTTTTCCTCATGTCATATGGCCCAGAAAGCTCTGGGTCAAGATCTTTTCAGTTACCGGCCCCTTTGCAAACCAAGGACTCCTAAACCTCTTCCACCCAAAACCCACCTCTAGGAATCAGACAGGTGGCAGCTCCTTTTCTACAAACATCAGCACTCTACTAATTCCTTCCACCCTTTCCTGGAGCGGGAGATTAATCACCTAGCCTAGGAAGGGTTCTCTGCAGTGATACACAGGTTCCTTAGCCTCTCAGAGAAGACGTCACAGGAATTGAAGGTATCCACACACACCATTTTTGGACAGGATAGGAATGGGAGTGAGGGTTCTATGATGATTTGAGGTGATTATTGCATACTCTCATCATAGTAAAGTAAATCTGATGGGCATGCTGTATGTTAATAGTACCTATCAGACAGTGTTATTGTGAAGATAAAATGAGATGGTGTTAGGAAAGATTAAGGAGATGGGTGCAGTGGCTAATGCCTGTAATCCCAGTAACTCTGAATGCTGAAGCAGGAGGATCTCAAGTTCAAGGCCGGCCTCAGCAACGTAGTAAGACCCTGTCTCAAAATAAAAAGGGCTGCGGATGTAACTCAGTGGTAAAATGCCTGTAGGTTCAATCCCTAGTTCCTCCCTTCAATCCAAAAAGAGAAAGTTTGAAGAGCCACAGAAATGTTGTTATCATTGTTATTGCTATGCTTAAACCCACTGGACTTAGTTAGGTCAGTTGACCTTTTCTCCAGCCTTATTTTGTAATACCCAACTCTTTGTCTATTAGCCCTATAAGTCTTTCTTAGATGTATTTCTCTCACTGAACTTCTACAGACGTGCTTTTCCCTCCCTCTGCATCGCTAAGTCCTTTATCATCTCCTGTTTTTTTTTTTTTTCCCCAATACCAGGGACACTTAACCACTGAGCCACATCTCCAGCCCTTTTATTTTTTATTTTGAGAGAATCAATTTTACTTATTTTTTCATCTGGCCTTTGCTTCTCTGACTCTTAAGTTGTATATGTGGTGCTGGGGTTTGAACCTAGATCCTTGCACATGCCAGGCAAGTGCTCCAACTGCTGAGCCACTGCTCCAGCCCTTATTTTTAATTTTGAGACAGTCTCCTTGTGTTGCTTAGGGCCTTGCTGAATTGCTGAGACTGGCTTTGAACTTGTGAACATCTCGCCTCAGCCTCTCGAGTTTTTGCTGGGATTAAGGCATGCCCTGGCACCATCATCACCTTTTTTTCTTTTTTTTAAATGAGAGAGTGACAGAGAGGGAGAGAGAATCAATTATATTTAGTTTTTCTTCTAGTTTTTGGTGTTCCTGCACTTAGTTGTATATGTGGTGCTGGGGTTCAAACCTGGTCTTTGTGCATGCCAGGGAAGCATGGTAACCATCATCTCCTTTTAACAGACATATCTTCCTTGAAACAACAGCCGTCATCTCACACCTCCCCTGTCTCCCCTCTCCCCGCCCCCGCCTTTTTTTTTTCTTTTTTGAGCCATTCTCACTAAGTTGCCCAGGCTGGCCACTTGAGATTCTCTTGCCTCAGCCTTCCAAGTCTCTGGGATTTATAGGCATGTACCACCATGCCTGACTTCTTCCTTAAAACTCTTTTTTTTTTTTTTTAAAGAGAGGGACAGTGAGAGAGCAAGAGTGAATCATTTAATTTAGTTTTTCATGTGGCTTTCGTTGTTCCAACACTTCATTGTGTACATGGTGCTGGGGTTCAAACACTGTCCCCAGGGATGCAAGTGCCGTAACTGCTAAGCCACTGCTCCAGCCCCTCAAACTCTTAGTACAAGTTGAGTTCCCCATTATGTGAACTCAGGGACCCTTATTCTGTTTATTCTCAATATAAAAGATACAGGTGAACTGGTGATAGCTAGTTTTATGCTTCTTCTCTAGACTCCAGCACCAAAACCAGCGAGCATGTCTGCTTCATTCACTCCTAAAATGTTGAAATAGTATGGTGCGGGAGCCCATCCTGCTTCACTCTGTTCTCCTATAGGTGAAAAGTTCTGTTAATTTATAGGCCGAGTTGACTTTGTCCTGTCTTCCTGAATGGAAATTTTGTGTAGTTTTATATTAATAAATATCTGCTGCTTTTCCAGGTTATCCTTGTTACTGTGTTCAAATAGTAGAAACATGACTCTGCTATCTCTTTTTGCCAAGGAATAATGAATTATATACATATGGATTGTTGAGAAGGAAGGCTTTGTGTTATAGAAGTTAAAATGTATGTTCTGAACTTACTGTCACCAAACCTTACATCATCACTGTTCAAACATAATGGTGACCCCTAGTGGATACTCTGCATAGTCAACTGTTTAGAAGACTAAACCCCCAAAATGAAGCTGTCCTGTAATTAATGATCAGCAAGTAGTCTCTTTGAATCTCTGTTATAGTTTATACTAGGATTTGGAAGTTATAAAGAAGACTTAATTTGTGAGAATGATGACTTCTATTCCAGCACTTACTTAATGTCTTTTCAAAATCAGTTTGATTTTATACAGAATTTTCTTTTACATAAAAAATAGAATGAAATGGTAAAGAACTTTAGAGTACCTTTTCAGTACCTCATTCCAAATACTTATGGGACTTCTATGTCCCATGCAGTCCTTATAATTGTATACAAAGAGTTTTTTTACATACAGTCGTAATCATACTGTGTACATAATTTTTTGTTATCATTTGACATTTCATTTAGACTGAAATGTCTACATAATCTACATATTTTTCATATATAGTATCTCCTTAGATTTATATACATAGTTAATTTCGTCTTTGCTTTTTAGCTTTTCCTTACCATCACAGCGAAAATGCACACTTTATTCAAAACATGGAGCATATATTTTAGCATCCCAGGTAAATCCTGAGATCGATTTTGAGTGTAAAAATCTGAGCAAGGAGTGATCACATTTAGGTAGCATTTTGCCTGCCCAGCTGAGGTTACATAGGTTGTTAAATAATGCCATCTGCCTTCCTGAGCCCCAGACACCTTTTCTCCTCTCCTTGATGAGACCTGAGGTACACTGTTTCCTTCCCCAATCATGATAAATTGATATCCTTGCAAGTAACCTTAGGTAGAAATAAAGCCTTCCAGCTTTTTTTCTTTTTTAATCCATTCAGTACATAGTTTCCTAACCACCCCCACCCCCCAAATACGTTGACTTGCTAGTTGCTTTGGGGAAAATATAAAGAGAGAATTGATTTTAGAATCTGTATAATCCTGCTCATAGTATCCTTAGTTGTCTAGGAAGCGGAGAATTCCATGTTACTTTTTGATAGGTCATGACCTTCAAATTAAAATCCAACATAATGGAGACCAAGAAGCTTTTAGTATGTGAGCCCTTGAGGGGCTTAAACCACATCCAAACTGTAGCAGAAATGACCCTCAAAAGATGTTTATTCTAAAATTTGTGCAGAGAAAAAGCAGTACATGTGAGTACAAAAAATGTTTTGAATTTTTTTCCTTATGGATTTAGAAATTGCCTAATCTTGCAAATGGGGTGAATGGACAGTAACTTGTTTTCTTAGAGGTTCCTGTGGGATATTTCTTGAGTTGTAATAATAGAAAAATAATTTTACACTGATTTCTTAAACCAGTTTCCTTTCCTTATAACAGGGAAGGATGTGATAGGGAATTCAAATATTCACCAGTAGATTATTTATGATGTCCTGAGCCAGAGTTAAAGGTTAGAAACGTAAGTAGTCTAGTCACTGTATGGTTATATTGATCCCCATACTTAATCTGTTATCGTTTGGCTAAGAAAATGGATGATTCAGGTTTGTTTCTTTTCATGTATTATTTTCTGCTTTCTCATTGTGAAAAGTGGAAAGTTTCTTCCAAGAGGTTAAAAATTAAAATATATAATAGTATTTTAAATGCCATGAAAAACATAAATGTACTAGAATTTTGTTATTCAGAAATTGTTAAATGCAGGTATCCTTTCATTTTTTTTTAAGGATCTGATATACGTATATTTGAGTATTTTCAAGAAAAGGAAAACGTGAATTTTGTATGAGGTTAACTAGATATCACCTACCTTGTTAACAGTTTATATAAGGTATTACAACTCTTTTGCTTCTGAAAATTAAAAATAGAATTTATTTTTTCTTCCTTTAATTTTTTATTAGTCCATTATAGTTTTACATAATGTTGGGATTAGCTGTCGCATATTCCTAAATGCACACAATTCGGCAAAACAA
>PVKS010054242.1:0-10144 GCA_004027875.1 Aplodontia rufa
GTGTCAAAAAGGCCGCCTCAGGAAAACAAAGGTGCCATTTAGGAACCCACAAGCTCTTTTAGGGTTATATGTGCTACAGTCTGAAATTATCTCAGCTCAAGGAAGTTTCTTTGTGCCATGACTGTTTTCAAACTGGTAGGGCCTAATTCACAATCACCTCCCCACCCTGAGCAGGGAGGGCCCTGTCCGTTGTCAGTGCTTGGCCTCCTTCAGCTCTAGAATGATCCCCGGCAGGGCCTGTCATCAGACACAGTGCCTGTTTCCTCTCATTTCCTAAGTTAACACTGGATGTGCAAAACAAACAAACAATTTAGTAAGTGCCTAGCACAAAACATTCAGCAAAAATTTTTTTTCTTCTTGAAAACATTTTTATTTTGGGGCTAGAGTGGGGGGCTTGGTGGTTACAGTGCTTGCCTGGCATGTGCGAGTATGTGAGTTCAAACCCCAGCACCATGTACACAGTGAGTTCAGACCCCAGCACCCCAGTACAAAGTGTCTGAGGAACGAAAGTCACATGAAAAACTAAATAAAGATTGCTTCTCTCTTTCTTTCTCCCTCATTGTCCCCTCTTTCTTTAATTTTTGTTTTATTTTGTTTTGAACTTAGCCAACAACTGCTGAAATCTGCCCAAATTTCACTGTCATGATCAAGGATGACTGGGCTCTTGGTCTAGGAGTCTGGACATTTGCCCAGCCCCAGGTGGGGACACAGAGGCAGAGACTGGTGAGGGTGATCCAGAGCTCCAGGCAATGAACAGTCACCCTGCACTCCTGGAGGTGCTCAAGCCATGTATATCTTCCAGAAACCCCCTAATTCTTGCAATTCCTCCAAGCCCAAGCAGGATGACCATAGAGGAGTCACAACAAATCCTAAAGTTGACATCATTTGCCAGTGGGCACTGGGAATTTTTTTCTATAATCAAAATTCCAGGCCATATAAATAAATTCAATGCACATAAATGAAAAAAAATATTTCTTAGATGCCTAATATGTTTGGCACTCACTCTGAGAGCCAATCCCCATACTTAGGAACACAAGAGAAAAGTGTCAAGATGCCCGGGGGTGATGTAACCGAGTCAACCATTCAGCTTGTCACCTTGCCAGCCTAGAGGAGATTCCAACTAAGGAGAATGTGTGTGGTTGTTCCGTAGCTTGCTGAAGTTACCTGCTTTGACTTCCCCTTTTCTACACATTTTGCTTTTCTTGTCTTCTGAGACCTGCCAGCACACCTGTTAGGGAGAATGAGAGCCCATTTCATTGTACATTCTCCTGTGAGGTCCCAAAACGGATGCTAAGATAATAACTGGCCAGATGCGGTGGTGCACACCAGCTATCACAGCTACTCAGGAGGCTGAGGCAGGAGGATCTCAAGTTCAAGGCCAACCTGGGCAACTTAGTGAAACTCTGTCTCTAAATTTAAAAAAAATGGAAAGGGCTGGAGATGCAGTTCAGTGGCAGAATACTTGTATAGCATGTGTGAGGCTCTGGGTTCAGCCACTAGCATTACAAAAACAATAAACATAACAACAATGGGACATTTCTCACAACCCAGGGACTCACACAGATGCTGGCGGTCAGCAGTAAGAAGCACACGTTCTTGGGAAGAGGGGAACCCCAGGTGAGGGACCACCCTGAGTTACTGCAGTAGGTTCCCATGAAGTGCCCATGTGGCAGAGCCACTAATGCAGGGAAAATTTCACAGCAATGGAAATCTTAATTGGGATGCAGGTAAGCAGAACAAGGTCCCAAATGAAGTAGCAACTTCCTTCAGAAGTGACAATTCAGATGAGGTCCTCAGTTGGCTTGCATGAAGCCCACCAGGGCAGGTGGCTCATGCTCCCAGGGATTTTCACTGAAGCCTAGCTGCAGCCCCTTTAGCGTTTACTGAAGAGGCACCTAGGCCACCCTAGAGGGCAGTGAGGCCATTCACAGGACAATTGCTAATGCTTGGTGTATGGCTGTGGTCCAACACATACGCAGAATCCACGCTGCCCCAAGATGATTCTGTGAGGCAAAACTCTGGCCCGTGCCGTGTGACCACCAGATGTGGCTCAGAGCAAGGATTTACCAGAACACCGTGGGAAGGGCTAAGTGGGTGAGGCCACAGCCCCCTTTCACTCAAGTGACTTGATTATAAACAATAATGCTCAGAAGTTCATCAGTGTATCAGACAGAGATACGTAAATATACTAGACCCTGGAGAACAAAAGAAAACAAAACAAAAAGAGTCCTAGGGCAGAAATGCACAACGAGAGCCTGGAACTGCCTAATTCCAAAGGGCAGAAAAACCACCCCAAACAGCTAAGACTCAGGAGCCAGTCCCAGGGTGCTGCCACTGGCCAAGAATGGGACAACCCAAGCATTAAATGAACACTGGGGTGCAGCTCCGTGGTGGAGCACTTGTCTAGCATGCATGAAGCCCAGGGTTCCACCCCAGCATTGCAAAACAAAAAATCAAATAACTGAAAAACTCACTATTGCTCTCTTGGTGGAACTAAATTTTGCAGAAAACTGGTCAACAGAGGCAACAATGCCCAGCACCTGTCCTGCCCTGACACCCCCAGGACCCAAGGAGATGGTAGTGGATACTTCCCCTTTATAAGCCACTTCTGACTGACAGATGAATGAGGAAAATCAGAATTGAGACATTGCCTTTTGCACTCCTTGGTGAAACATGAACTTTGGCTTAGAGGGTCAGAGACCACTGAGACCCAAGAGAGAGGACCCTCACCTGCAGTCTCTCCTGGGACTGCATGGACAAACCTTTGCACCCAACACCCAGCAGAGGATACGCAAAAGACAGGGTCACATTACACACTGTGAGGATGTGAGGTCAATGCCAAGGCTGGGACACAAGACAGGCTGCACAGAGCAGCCTTCTCAGGAAAGACACTGAGGCTGGCCTCTAGAAATGGAGACTGGGTGGACAGAATGGCCAGTCACAGTGTTGGGGAAGATTTCCATCTGATTCACACTAAATGTTCGAATGAACAAAATAAACGCTGTCCATGAGCAAGTCCATGAAGTCTGAATGCTAACTGAACACTGGATTGCATGAGTTTTTGTATGATTTTGGTTACTTAGACAAAAAGGTGCCCTTTCTCTTAAGAGCTACACAGATGAAGAAGATGGTGCTGGGATCTGCCTCAGTGCCAACAGAAGCAGAAGGCGTGGTATGAAGGCGTGAAGATCTGGCTTTACAGGAGCCACTGTGGAGTGCAGGGCATGTGGTCCTTGCTTGTGGCACAGAGATCTTTCCATAATAAAAAGTTCAGAAGAAGAGGCAGGTGCTGAAACAAGGTCTCGCTAAGATGCTGAAGCTGGCCTTGAACTTGTGATCCTCTGCTTCAGCCTCCTGAGCTGGTGAGATTACAGCCATGTGCACCACCATGTCTGGCTAGACCTGCCAAGTTCTAAATCCCCCCTGCTTCCAGGAGACAGCAGGCCAGACACCTCTTGTGTATTTGCCTTTAATCATCCACAGATACAGTTTAAACAGATCATAATGTTTTAAGATTTTCTTATTCAGGAAATAAATGTTTTACTTCAAACCCTTTTTGAAAAAAATCAGTTTTAGAGAATAGAGCTGCTCTCAATCCAAGACATTTCCATTAATCACCACAAAGTTACAAGACAGAGACAAGTAACATTTTTTCCACTCCTTAGGTAACCACATCAAGAGCTATCTAGAAGCACCAGTCCACCACAGCTGTTGAGACATTAGACCCAGGTTTTGCAGTATTTTTTTCAGGAGCTGCTGGTTCTTTCCAGCTTCAGTGGCATCAGTCTGAGGCTTCTGAAGCTAGCTTTCCACCTACTTATCTCCTATCTGATGCCTCTGTACATACTATTCCCTCTGCCTGAGATGCCACGTACAGCCTGGGTCAAACTCATCCTGAAGTCCTTCCTAAACCATCCCCTCCTGGAAGCTGGGACTAATTTTGACAGAGCTGATACCTCACTGTAGCTTAATCATCTGTTCTCCTATGATCTGTGGCCATAAAACCATGAGCCCTTGAGAGCAAAATGGCATTTGGTAAAAGTCCACCAGGATGTACTGTAGTGCCTAGCACAAGGCAGAAACCCAATAAACCATCATTAAAGTGAAAAATCAAATAAAAGAGTCAGATGTGATGGCACACACCTGTAATCCCAGAGGCTCAAGAGGCAAGTTTAAGATCAGCCTCAGCAACTTAGCAAGTCACTGTCTCGAAGTAAGAAATGAAAATGGCTAGGGATGTGGCTTAGTGGTAAAGGGTCTCTGGGTTCAATCCCCAGTACTCTCCCCCTCAAAAAAAATCAGGTGTCAACACTTTCAGATCTTCTGATTTTTCCACTGAAAAAAAGGACAATGCACACATGGGAGGCATGTTCTGTCTCCATGCACTGATGGCCCCTCAGCACCCTGTGCTCAAACCAGAGAGACGGGGGGTCCCACGACTCACGTCCCAAGGGAGGAAACAGCTAAAACCAAAACCAATACAGTCCCTTGTAGCTGCAGCCTTGCTGAGATTTCCTCAGGTGCAACACTGCTCTCGGGTGCTGTGGGCATGTGCTGAGCCAGTGCTCAGCCCCCAGCAACATCCTTTTATGGCCCCCAGTTCAGACACCAAGTCATGGGCCCTGAGCAAACCCTGTGGATGTTTCCAGTCACCAGAGCAGCCTTCCAAAGCACACACATGAAGGCTCCAAGGGCAGTGAACCCAACAAATGAAGTGCCAGTGTGCCCAGCTGTCCACATGCCCTGAGCAAGGGGTCACCACCCCCCTCTCACACCACAGGCACCTGCACAAGCATCGGTGCTCACCTCTGCGATTCCAGCTGATCCGGGTCATGGGTGCACAGGCCATTGCTGTCCCAAACACCAGCGCCAGGGCCGCAAGCAGCACCTCAATCGGGGCATGCATCCTCTTGGGGTGGAGGTCACCAGGGCCTTTGGGAGGCTGCAGAAGAGCAGGAGATGCTGCTCAGAGCCCCAGGGCCACAGCCAGCAGCACAGCCGGAAGCCAGAGAGTGGCAGAGCCCCTGAGCAGCCGCATTTCCCACTTGCAGGTGAGCAGAGGTCCTCTCACTCCCTTGGCATCTGGAAGACAGTGGAAAGGAAGAGGTCACACCTGGGAACAGGAGGCATGGGCTGCTGCTGCCTGCTCAACCTCTGCCAGCTCCACTCCTACCACTGCCCCTGCCCCAGGATCTGTCTGCTCAGGAGCACAGAGGCCAACGTGGATGTGGCAGGATCCTTGGGGCAGAACCAGAGGACAACACTGGGATCCCCAGAGATCTGTCCTCCCTACTCCTGGCCATACCAGCAAGCCCCACAGCACAGGCCCAAAGCAGCTGCTGTAGGAACACCAAGCAGACAAACAGCAACCAGTTTCCCCAGCTTCCTTCCTGCATGGCTCTGTGCGCAGCTGGTAATGACATGAACATGAAGGGAAGGGCACCTTGCTTTCAGTTTCCCCCAGGGACTTTTGCTTCTCAATTCCTGTAATGCTTACCAGGGAAACAGTCAGAGAGGAGACGTAGGGCTGCAGAAAGCTTCTGTGCACACATGTGTACAGATGTACACACGTGCATATACACACAGGAACACACGCGCACACACACGCAAAGGTCCCACCAGGCAGGAGGGGCTGACCTCCTGCAGGGACACGGCTGTCCTAAATGGGACCCACTTGCTCTTCTAACCTCACACCATGGAAACAGTGTATTTGTTTTTTTTTTTTTCTTTTAAGAGAGAGGAACAGTGAGAGAAATAGAAAAAGAGAGGAACAATGAACAATTTTATTTAGTTTTTCACATGGCCTTAGTTGCTCCAACACTTAATTGTGTACATGGTGCTGGGATTTGAACCCGGGTCCTTGTGCTTGTCAGGCAAGCAACGAAACCACCAAGCCACTCCTCCAGCCCCAGAAACATTGAATTTGATTCCAATGTATCCAAAAGGAAAGCACCCCACAAAGAAAAGAAAGCCAGCCTGGGCGAGTGTGTGCCCCAGGTCTCTGACCCCATCTCTCATGTCCCCAGTGCGTTCCACTGGCTCTGAACACCCTCCTCTATTCCTGCATCCTCACTTGGCTGCACGCAGCACAGCCAACTATCCACATTGACTGTGAGCCTCTCCCAGTGGGAAGGTAACAGCGGCAGCAGGTACCGCACAGCTGTGATTCACCTGCCCAGGGCCTCTCCCTGCCCCTCTGCGCTTCTTCCTCTGGGCCAAGGCCAGTCTCACCCCCTTTCCAGGTCTGAGGCCACTGATGAGTGGAGCAGTTCACAGTGTCTCAACTGAAATTGAACCACAGGTCTAGCCCCTCACGCATGTAGCTGGGAAGGCCACCCTGCTCTTGAATGGCATTCTGGCTAGTTCTTAATCAGCGATGTGTTTTGTTCATAGTTCCACAGACTGGTACTGTTGAAATGCCCTGAGCTGACATCTAAAGGACTGTGCACTTTCATGTCATGCTCCCATGTCACATTTCACTCCAAACAGCAACAAGCACTTCTGGGTCTCTTGCTCCCTTCTTCCCAGGGGCCAGGTGAGGGTCACAACACACACACCCCTGAGCTCCAGGCTTGGACCCCCCACATTACTTTCCTGCACTTCAGTCACACAAGGCCAAAATAAAGCCTTAGTTCTGCTGAAAGCCATTTCTGCACTCCACATCCTTGCCCAGAAAAGGGCACTTCCTGTCCCTTCATTCTCAGTAACAGAATCCTGAGTTTCCTTGGATTGGCAGCATGCCCAGCTTTCCTGGTTCTGGCCAACAAACTGTAAATAGAATTTATTAGACAGAAATTCCACGAAAGATCTTTAAAAGAGGCTGACTTAGCTAGAAACTGCATTTTTGTCCTCAGCCATTCCTCCTCTCATTGCCTGCAATTCACATTTGATGGCTGGCGCTCTGGCAGCCATCTTATGATGGCTTATGAATATGAAAATAAGGGTCTCATTCTGCAAATGAACAAGTGGAAACCAACAAAGCCTGGAAGCTGACAATATAGAAGAGATGTTACACCTGATTTTTACTTTCAACTATCTGTTCCGTATCTGTTAATAAATGGTTACACTCTTTCAATGACTTTTCAGACTTTTATTATTGAGAGATTTAATTCAAAACTGACACAACCTTGCTAAAACACATTTGCTATGCAGTAACAGTGGCCAGGATGGTGTATTCACTGTAAATCAGACCATGTCCCTTCCCCACAGACACAGCATCTTCCCATCTCTCTCCTGCATAGCTCTCAGCCACAAAAGCTGTGGGTGATTCCGTTCCATCTTCTATTTGACCTCTCCCCTTTCCACCTTTCTGCCCTGCTCACATCTGAATAGAGCTTGGCCCCTCTGCCAGGTCCTGTGACAGCCACCCTGTGTGCCTGTCCACACCACTCAGAACATATCCAAAGGTGGCCATCCTGGGGGTCTGTGAATCCACCCCCTCGTGACTCAACGTGAGAGCCTGCCCACTGGATGGCTGACCAGGATCCCAAACTTCTCTTTTGACCTCCCAAACCATCTCATGGATGCTCCACATGGAGAAAACTCACCACCAACTTAAAGCTGTTTCCTAAGAGTCAGGCACACCTGTGGTTCCTTTCTCCCATGTTAAGGAGAGGCAGAGACACCAGGGCTACAATGCTGTTATTAGGATCACCAGATATTTAATTATTTATCAGACGATATCAGACAATGATACATAACCACAGCAGTGTCCTCTGCTCTGACAAACACAAATGGAACTGGTGTGGGGTTGGAGCTACCAGCCCCGCCCCAGGGATGCCATGACGTGGAGGAGCGGCTCACACTGACGCAGTCAGCTCAGAGCGTGGCCCACAGACCTGAGGGTGGTCCTGCTACCTTTCTTGCAAGTTCCTACTGCATGCAGTGGCAGGCACAGGAATGGTGAAGATGAAGAGCTGTCTGCAGGGCTCCTTGAAGCTCCCTGAATGTTCCTGTTACCTCCCAGCCTCCACCCACCTTTTGGAACAGCTGTCCCCCGGCTTTGGAGGGCTGTAGCTTCTTCCCAGTTCCCGATGACAGGCACATGTGGCCTGTAGGAGCTAGCAGCAGCTGAATGGCCACACAGACCTGTCCTGCTCAGCAACTGAGAGGGGTCAAACAGGTCCCAGCAGAGCCAGGGGCAGACGAGGAGGCTTGCCTGCCAGCCCCAAGCAGAACCAGGACACTGGTGGCCTAGACAGAGTACGTGTGGCCCCAGGACCCAGATGCACATGACTAAGTGAAAGGAGCCCTGCGAAAAGCCTGTTCCAGGGGCTGGAGCGCTGGCTCAGGGGTTTCGGCGCTTGCCTGGCAAGCATGAGGACCCGGGTTTTGAACCCCAGCACCACTTACACAACTAAGTGTTGGAGCAACTAAGGCCATATGAAAAACTAAACAAAGTTGTTTCTCTTTTTCTCTGTCTCTCTCACTGTCCCTCTCTCTTTAAAAAAAAAAAAAAAGCCTGTTCCAGCTCTGGCACGTGCCAGCGGCAGGGTGAGGAGCCACAGAGAGAATACAAAGATCAGAATGGAGGGTGGAACAGCAGGAATATGGGGGATTCTGGGCAGTGAACCCACTCTGTCCCATACCTTAATGGTGGGTGTGTGGGGTTACACGTCTGCTCAGCTCCACAGAGTGCCTAACACCAAGCGCCAAGCATGACCCCTAATGCAGACCTACGGACCTCGGGCAACGATGATGTCAGTGCAGGCTCCAGCTGTGACGGACAAACTTCTCTGGAGGAGACCGTGTGTGTCAGAGCAGGGTATGTGTGGGAACCTCTGTATCTTCTTCTAAATTTTGCACTGAATCTAAAATAGCTCTAAAAAATAGCCTATTACAAACCACAACAGGGCTGGGGGTATGGCTCAAAGGTAGAGCACTTGCTTACCATGCACAAGGCCCTGGGTTTGATCCCCAGCACCACAAAACAACAACAATAAAGAACCCAAGGAGGTCTTTGAGGACCACAAAGAGCCAGCTCAAGGGTCTATGGCCGACACCTAAATGAGCCCTGGCTGTGGAGCACCCAGGCCCTGGTTCATTTCAGGTCAAACAGTACAAAGAAGCCCAGTCTCTTCGGAGGAGAATGGCTTGATGCAGGGGCTCCAATTTCATTTCAGGTTCCTCAACTGCAGTCCATCCTCTGGAGGTCCCATGATGCGTGCCACAGCTGGGCTCAGAACCCAGAGTTAGGAGAGGAGAGAATCTGTCTCTTGGGAAACTGGCGGCCAGAACATAGAGAGAGGTACCTTGATTCTCTCTTGAAATCCAGTGAAATGACACTCAAAAAGGACACAGACTGTAAGATAAAAATGGAGGGAGATGACAGCCCAAAGGATGTCAATGAACGTTGAAAACTAGAAAGAAAACAGGTGTGTGGTAACTGGTGGTGTGCTGGCAAGCTCCAACAGCCGGCTCTCCAGAGGGGCATGGCTGGGGGGGTCCCCTGCACTGCAGAACATGAATTCCTGCAGGAGGGCAGGAAAATGCTACCATCTGGTCCCCATGCAACAGTAACAGTGACCCCCACGGCACTGCTGGACCCAGCATTTCCACCACACAGACAGGACAGCCTGAGAGCATTCCCAGCTCTAGAAAGCACAAATAGTTACTCCAGTGTCATTTTATATAACTACTAGGCAGTCACGAGTTTTGAGCATTCCACCTTTAGTTTTAGATTAACTTATGTAACTTTGAGCCTGTACAACTTGATTTTCAGTAGTGTTTACAAGCAGCTCTCACACACCACTGGGGCCAAAGGACTTTTTAGACCAAACTGAGCTGAAACCACAGCCTGAGAGGGGAGCAGTCATAAGCAACCAGAGAAAAGGAAACTGAGCTTAAGAAACCACATTTGGATGAAAGAAAGGAAGTGCCCCACTGAGAGACTCAGGGTTCCTGAAAAGTTAAAAAACATAACAGAGATGAAATAGAGAAAAGACAAGAAAACTGGAGGACTGATTCTGGAGTCACCAATCTAATTAGCAATGGTAGAATAATGAGCGAGCGAGCGAGCGAGCAAGCCAGCAAGCCAAGCAAACGAGCGAGTGAGCGAGCCAAGCAAGCAAGCAAGCCAGCAAGCCAGCAAGCCAGCAAGCCAAACAAGCCAAGCAAGGCAAGCAAGCCAAGCAAGCCAAGCAAG
>PVKS010054243.1:0-10132 GCA_004027875.1 Aplodontia rufa
GCAAGCATCAGGAAAGAAATAGTGGAGGATAGATGGATCAAATTGATCTTTTCACAACCATCAATCTGAAAATGAAATCAGAAAACAATGCTATTTACAATTGTACCAGAAAGAATAAAATAAGTATAAATTTAACAAAACAACATTTGGATGCTGAAAACTACAAAATATTTGGGAAAGACATTAAGAAGATGATTTTTTAAAGTGAGAGGGAGAGAGAGAGAAAGACAGAATCAATTTTATTTAGTTTTTCACGTGGCTTTCATTGCTCAGACACTTGGTTTTGTATGTGGTGCTGGGGTTTGAACTCATGTCCTTGTGCATGCCAGGCAAGCGCCGGAACCACTGAGCCACCGCTACAGGTCCTTAATGAAGATTTCAATAAATGGAAAGATTTCTATGTTCATGGGTTGACAGATTTAACATTGTTAAGATGGCAATACTTTCCCAAATTGATCTACAGATTCAATACCGTCCTTATCAGAATCCAAGCTGACTTTGTAGAAATTTACAAGTTAGAATTGCAAGGGACCCAGGATAACCAAAATAATCTTGAAAAAGAACAAAGGAGGAAGACTTCTTGATTTGGAAATTTATAGCAAAGCAATAATAATATAGTACAAGCATAGGGAGTGATATAGAATTGAGAGTCCAGAAATAAACCCTCACATTGATGACCAAATAGCCCAATTTAAAAATGGACATAGGGGCACAGTGACACACACCTGTAATCCCAGTGACACCAGAGGCTGAGGAAGGAAGGAGAATTTAAGTTCAAGCCTAGCTTCGGCAACATAGCAAGGCCCTCTCTCGAAAATAAAATAAGAAGGGCTGGGGATGTAGTTCAGCTGTAGCGCACCTCTGGGTTCAAGGCTCATCCCCAGTAACCACAAAAAAGGACAACTTATTTGAAAATATACTTCATGAAAGAAGGTATATAAATGGTCAATAAATGCATGAAAGATGTTCAACATCATTAGCTATCAGGGAACTGCAAATAAGAACTGGGAGTTTGTACTTCACACCCACTATGATGGATGTGAAAAAAGACAATAACAAGTGTTAGGTTATAGTGAAATTATAAATCTAATATGTTGGTGGTGGGAATGTAAAGTGGTGTGATCATTTTGAAAAAGTTTGGCAGTTCCTCTAAAAGTTAAACACAGTTATTATTTGGTCAACTATCTACTCCTAGGTATATAATTAAAAGAAATGAAAATATATGTCCTTATAAAAAGTTGGATATGAATGTTTATTGTTGTTGTTTTTCTTTTCTTTTTTTGTGCCAGGCATTGAACGGAGGGGCATGTAGTCACTAAGTGACACCACCAATCCTTTTTACTTTTTATTTTGAGACAGGGTCTCACTAATTTGCTTAGGGCCTCACCAAGTAGCTGAGGCTGGCTTTGAACTTGTAGTCCTCCTGCCTAAGCCTCCCGAGCTGCTGGGATTACAGGCATGCACCACCACGCCAGTGGATATTAATGTTTATATTTATAACATCATTATTCATAATAGCCAAAATGTGGAAACAATCCAAATGTCCATCAATTGGTGAATGGATAAAGAAAATGCATTCCATTCAATGGAATGTTATACAGTCATAGAAGGAATGAAGTACTGATACATGCTACAACATGGATGACCCCTGAAATTATTATACTAAGGGCTGGAGCGGTGGCTCAGTGGTTTCGGTGCTTGTCTGGTGAGCATGAGGACCCAGGTTCAAACTCCAGCACCACATACACAACTAAGTGTTGGAGCAACTAAGGCCATGTGAAAAACTAAATAAAGTTGATTCTTTCAAAAAAAAGAAATTATTATACTAAGTAAAAAAAGCATGCTACAAAAGACCATATATTGCATGATTTCATTTATATGAAACATTCAGAATAGGCAAAGCTAAGGAGACAAAAGTATCTCAGTGGTTGCTTAAGGCTGTGTGAAAATTGGAGGTGAAAGTGGAGTGACCACTAGTGTGCACATTTTTTTGGATTGAACATAGGGCTGCTTAACTACTGAGTCACATCCCCAGCCCTTTTTATTTTTTTATTCTGAAGCAGGGTCTTGGTAAGTTGCTTAGGGCCTCACTAAGTTGCTGAGGCTGGCTTTGAACTCGAGATCATTCTGCCTTCTCATCCCAAGCTGCTGGAATTATAGGCGTGTACCACCATGCCAGGCTTACATACATTTTTTAAAAGAGAGGTGAAAATGTTCTAAAATTAAATTGTGGAGATACACAAAAAAATTGTGGAGATAGTTGTGTAACCCTGTGAATATACTAAATACCTTAAAAAAACATTTGAGGGGCTGGAGTGGTGGCTTGGCAGTTACAGTGCTTGCCTGGCATGCACAAGTACGCGAGTTTGAACCCCAGCACCACATACACAACAAAGTGTCCAAGGAATGAAAGTCACATGAAAAACTAAATAAAGATTGCTTCTCTCTTTAAAACAACATTTGAGTTATGCACTTTAAGTGGATAAAGTTTACGGTTTGGAAATTATCTAAATAAAACTGTTAACTTACTAAAAATAAAATATGATGGGCACATGATAAATTCTCACTCCTTATGAGAATTACAAAAAGAACTATACTGCACTGTGAGCCACTTTTTGTGGTTACCTCATATAATCCTGTCAAATTCCTTGTGAAGTAGGTAGTATTATCATCTTCATTTTACAGGTGAGGATACTGAGTTTCATTTTACACAGCTAAGATATGACACAGCAGGGACTAGAAACCAAGTCTCCAGATTCAGATCCCAAGTTTTCGCAGTTGTCCAAAGATAATGCTGCCCCACTAAATAGAGATTCAGTAGTTAGACTGAGTGGGTTTGATTTTGGCCTTGCTGGCAGCATCTGTGGAACTCTGGATCACTTGGGAAAAAGTATGTACGTATGTCTTTATGTCCGGCAATTGAACCCAGGGATGCTTGACCACTGAGCCACATCCCCAGCCCTTTTTATGTTTTATTTTGAGGCAGGGTTCCTCTAAGTTGCTTAGGGCTTTGCTAAGTCTCTGATGCTGGACTCGAACCTGTGGTCCTCCTGCCTTAGCCCCCTGAGTCACTGGGTTTACAGATGTGTGCCACTGATCCCAGTCAAAGGTGAGAGTTCTAAAGGTGAATTCCCCCCCTTAAGATGGAAGCTTCTCCCAACAGTAGACTGTCAAGGCCAGGTGAGGCCCAGATCACCACTTAGAACTGTGACTTCTAAGTCAGAGAAGAAAGTGTGTCTAGAGAAGCTCAGAGCTCCTCCAGGCCAGTGAAGCCAGGTGTGTTTGGCTGATGGCTGGGACAGTGTGCCTCCCAGATTGCAAATCTGTGTAAATTGCTCATCAGCTTTCCCCAAGGGGGGGGGCCCTAGTTTATTTCTCTGTACTCAGCCACTCAGAAGATTGATTTAAAAATGCTTGTGAAGAACAGGACAGTGAACCAACAAGAGTTATGCTAAAAAGTACACACACACACACACACACACACACACACACAGAGTCAGAGGAACATTGATTCATCCAGCTTTCTAGACTTGGTCCTTCTGTATTCTACAGTCCAATGATCATTAGTCATAATGATGATGTACGGGCATTGTAAGAACTTCTCGCTATTCCTGAATCATAAAAAAGGTCTATTCAGCGGCAGAACAGTTGCCTAACATTTGCAAGGCCTTCAGTTCCATCTTCCCCCTCAAAAGTGTATTATATTCAGCCTAATTTTAGTGTTCTATGCATGCTTCTGGGTTTTACTTACATGGGAAGTGATAAGTCATGCATAGAATAATTAAGTAGCATATCCATTAACCGGAATATTTGATTTACCACCCCAAACTTTCTAATTGTAATAGAAAATGTATAGTAAGTTCCTCCAATAGAGGCCCTAACTGGGATCCCCAGGATACAGAGAGCTTAGGGCTGGAGAAAGATGGCAGCTGCCTCTGGATTTCCTGATACCTCACAATAGATGGACAATTGACATTGTCTGAGCCTTTCTCTACTTTATTGTCTCTCTGGGCCTTCAAACGTAGGTGTTGTTCTGTTGTGACTGCTGAATTTCCTCTATACCAGGGACTGAACCCAGAGGTACTTAGACACTGATCCACATCCCCAGCCCTTTTTATTTTGAGTCAGGGTCTTGCTAAGTTGCTGAGGCTGGCTTTGAACTTGCTATCCTCCCGCTTCAGCCTCCTGAGCCACTGGGATTAATAGGTGTGCACCACCATGCCTGGCTGCATTATCCTTTTAATCATCTGCCTGTTTGTATTCCCCCCACCAGACTCTAAGCTATGTAATGGCAAGGACTATGTCTGTTGTTCCCAGCCATACCCCAACACCTGGCACAAAGAGTACTTGAGAAATATTTGCATAGTGAATAAGTGGAATTCCTACTTTGGTGAAGCTACTGAGCGGCAATTCCTTCGCTACCACTTCCCATTTTCCTTTTTTCCTGGGTGTAGGAGAGGTGGTGACTTCTCTTCCCCTGTTGTTGGTTTAAAGGGTAGGCAGGCTGAGCTCTGAGTTGGACTAGCTGGCAGCCAGCATCTGCTGTTAGGTAAGAATACAGATGTGGCCAGATCTCTTCCTCCTTTTGAGAAAGACCAGGCCGATTAGGTTGATACTTTGTCCCCTGAAGAAAAAGTGCAGCTGAGGTTGGGGAAATGCCTAATACCCATAGGCCTTTGATAAAGAACAACAATTGGGGGTTGGAGGGGTGGCTCAGTGGTAGAGCGCTCGCCTGGCATGCACGAGAACCTGGGTTCGATCCCTAGAACCACATACACAAGTAAATGTTGGGAAAACAAAAACCAGATGAATAAATAAACCTTGACCCTAAGGGTCTATAAGACCCTGTAACCTGGGCTGAGGTCTCCTCAATAGTTCCCTTCCCTTCCCTGGGGCCATGAAATAAGAAGTGCTTATCACCCCTGGTGCTTTGCTGGGACGGCCACAGTTCAGTGAACTCATGCAAAGACAGAAGGCTTACCCCACAACTCCCAGCAAGAGTTCTGGGTACCTGCTATCAACCCAGAATCTAACAGTTCAGAAAGATAAGAAACAGGGCCCAAGAATCTAACCAAGCTCCTGGGGAGGTGATATCAAGTTCAAGTTCTTGTCTATCCAGCCAGAAGAGATGGGAAAGGAAGATCAGAGGCTATTTGCATCTGCCCTGAGCTGACTCTTTTCACTCAAAGAAGGAGAAGCCCTATATCCAGCAGAGACGCCAAGGTGGTCTGTTTGGTTTCTGCGTGGACATAAAGATCCTGAGCCTCTGTCACTCTGCAGGTACAAGGGGTCCTCAGGACTCATGGAGGGGGGGCTCTACAGCCATGTCTAGTCCTAAGAGAACCTATGATTCTCTTCTTCATTAGCGGATCTGCCTTTGGAAAAGCAACATGGGAGGTGTGCGGTGAGCCTACAGGGACACGTGAAGCCAAGCCCTTCACTTGGTGCCATTGTCTCCAAAGCAAGGAAAGCACTTGGAGCCAGCATTGGCTAGGGTGCTAATGGAATGACAGAAATCTTTTTTTTTCTAGATAGAATGGGACTACAGAGCCACCCCAGCACCTTCTGAAAGTCAATCCCCCTAAACCATTCTCTCGCACCTGGTCCTTGGCTGGGCTCCACACCTTTTCTTCTGACTTCCCTTTTCCAGTTCTCCGTCCTTATCCTGCTCAGTAAGAGGTACAGGTGACACTGATGATGCTAAGTTTGGCTTTTCTAGTTTTTGGCCATTTGTAAGTTTGCAAGTGCACCTGCCTCTTCAGAGCTTTTCACTTGGAGATGTGTAGCACCACTGTCCCCTGTTTTCTTATTATTCCAACTCACCTCTTTTGCTTCTCTCTGGGAAGCCCCCTTCACATACTTTGGGGCCACTTATTCTTTCCCAAATCTCTTTGGTGCACTGCCTTTAAATTCCTATGGACAATATTATGAGATTTAAACTTGGGCTTGTCATTAGGTTTGTGATGGATTTGTTTGTGATATGGGGGGTGATACACAGCCTCTGGGTGCAAGGTCATCCATTAGGAGTGTGTTTCTATGCTCAAAACACCTCCATCCCAGCGTTATGGTGCACACCTGTAACCCCAGCAGCTGGGGAGGCTGAGGCAGGACGATTGTGAGTTTAAAGCCAGCCTCAGCAAGTTAGCAAGGCCCTGTCTCAAAATATAAAGTAAAAAGGGCTGGGGATATGGCTCAGAGGTTAAGCACCCCTGAATTCAGTCCCAAGTACCAAACAAACCAAGCTTAGTCTAGATCAGAAGTGACCATTCTGAAAACCAATTCTTTTTTTAAAAATTAAATTACTTTTTGCGGCACTAGGGGCACTAGGGATTGAACCTGGGGTCTTGCGCATGCTGGGCAAATGCTTTCCCACTGAGCCACACCCCTAGCCCACAGGGAAGTCATGAAGAGAGAAGAAAGTCAAGTGGTAAGGGCAAGTGGAATAAAAGTTTTAATCAATGGAAAGGGTGATTGCTGGGTGTTAAGTTTCAATTTTGCCCATGATGCTTGGGGGCTGGGGCTGGGGAGCGCTTCCTGCACATATGTGAGCCTGAGGCCTAATATGTGGAATACTTGCTCTTTGAGCCACCTTCTTTTCCAGCTTTGGTTCTGGGCAGCAGTGCCCGCACTGGGCTGATTTTTCTCAAGGCTCCTGTTTGTGCATCCCTGGGTCAGCTCTGATAGGTAGCTGTATTGAGTTGCCTACCTGTGAAGGCTTCTGTCTGGGGGCTGCGCTTGTTCTTCATGATCATCCCCTCCTGTCTCCAAGCCTTCTTCTGGGTCTGCCCAATCGCCCTGCCACCTGCCACATCCCAGCCTTCATCGGCCTTGTATTTCAGATGGCTCTGTCAATCTCTACTACGCTGCCCCAAAAAGAAGCTTCATCTTCATTGTCAAGCCCACTTCAACTAAGCCAGAACATGCAGGAATCTCCACCTGGCTCTCTAAGCCTCTAAGGCTTTGTCTTTTTTTTTTTAAGAGAGAGGGACAGAGAGAGATAGAAGGAAAGAGAGATCAATTTTATTTAGTTTTTCATGTGGTTTTGTAGCTCTGAGACTTTCTTGTATAAGCAGTGCTGGGGTTTGAACTCACATACCTGCGCATGCCAGGCAAGTGCTGTAACTGCTGAGCCACCACTCCATTCCCTTAAGCTTTGTCTTAGATCTGTGGCAACTGTTATTTATTTTTTCTAAATTTTTTTGGTACCCAGGATTGAACCCAGGGGTGCTTAACTACTAAGCCCCATCCCCCCAGCCTTTTATATACATATATATTTAAATTTTGAAATAGGGTCTCACTAAGTTGCTTAGAGCATTGCTAAATTGCCAAGGCTGCCTTTGAACTTGCGATCCTCCTGCCTCCACCTCCTGAGCCACTGGAATTATAGCCATGTGCTACTGCACCTGACTGCAACTGTTATTATTATTATTATTTTTGTAAAGATTGAGGGACAGTGAGAGAGGAGAGAGACTGAAACAATTTTCATTCAGTTTTTCATGTGGCCTTCATTGTTCTAACACCTCGTTGTGCACGTGGTGCTGGGGTATGAACCTGCATACTTGCACATGCCAGGCAAATGCCATAACCACTGAGCCACCACTTCAGCCCTGAAACTGTTATTTTGAGACAGGATCTCAGTATTTTTTTTAAAGAGAGAAGGACAGTGAGAGAGAGAGAGACAGAGAGACAGAGAGAATCAATTTTTATTGAGTTGTTTGCATGGCTTTAGTTGCTCTGACACTTAGTTGTGTATGTGGGTTGCTGGGGTTTGAACCTGTGTACTTGTGCAAGCCGGGCAAGCACCGTAACCACCAAGCCACCACTCCAGCCCCTCAGTATTTTTTCCTACACTTGTCTTGAACTCACAATCTTTCAACCCTAGCCTCTAGAGTAGCTGGGATTACAGATGTACGCCACCATGCCTGGCCAAAGCAATTTTTAAATTGGCTCTCTTATGTGTTTGCTATTTTTATCTTATTCACTGACTCAATCAGAATGTGTTGTCATAGGCATCCTTTGTAGTACAGGTACATGCAAAGGCCTGCTGTCTTTCCCACAGGGGCAGGTGTGCCAGGTGAGATGCATGCTACAGTGCTCACCACCGGGCAACCTGATGCTGTTGGCATGGGGTAAATGCTAAGGCAGCAGAATTCCTCCCTCTATGTCTCCAGGTCCAAATGGCCTCTGGCACATGGAGAACTGAGGCTGAGCCCTACCTGCCTTGATCATTGGAGGCGGAAGAGGCTGACTGGCAGGCCTGGAGAAGACCATCTTCCTGGAATCCAGCAGGAGGCGGCAGTACCCCGCAATCAGGCAGGCAAAGTTGGTGGCTTCGGGCCACTCCATCAACAGCACCAGAGGCTGCAGAAGAGATGGGAAGAAACATAAAGATGTGAGAAGGTGGAAGGCAGGTGTATTTCCAAGATGATGGTAACAAAGAAAAGATAGTTTCTAGAGTTATAAGTACCACACTTTCCAAACCAAAAATTGAGGTACATAGCTTGACAAATAGTTTCTTCTGAATGGGGAATTTCTTTGCGGTGAATTCTTACCAAGGCATCAAAATTAAATCAACCTTTACTCACACATTTAATGAACCACCTTTACTGATGAAGACCAAAATTATATAACATCATGTGACTGCTGCGTGGCTGACTGTATTTGTGCTGGTCAAAGCTCAGCAGATGTGCAGGCCACCTGAGAGAGCTTGGAGTCTAGGCTAGGTTGAGGAATGGCTTGGAACATCCTTAACTATAAGCGACTTGGGTGCAAGAACTATCTCACACTCATCTCCATACGTCCCTGTAACACCTAGGGCAGTTCCCTGGACATAGGGGACACGCTATGGAATCAAGTCTAACTGTGCTTTTAGGGCCAAATACTTCCTGGCGTGCAGCCCTGCTCAATCAGATCTTCTTGCTCTCCCCTATCTATCCCAAAGTGGTCTTGAAATTATTATTATTTTTAGAGAGAGAGAATCAATTTTTTATTTTAGTTTTTTATGTGGCGTTCATTGCTCTGACACTCAGTAGTATTCATGGTGCTGGGGTTCAAACCTGCATACTTGCACATAGCAGTCAAGCGCCGCAACCGCTGAGCCATTGCTCCAGTCCTGGTCTTGAAATTTTCATTGGTGCTTCTTTTTATTTTGATACTGGTGATAGAACCCAGGGTCTTGTGCATGAGTATTCTAACACTGAGCTACAATTCATTTTATTGGAGACAGGGTGTCAGTAGGTTGCTGAAGCTGGTCTCAAACTTGTGATCCTCCTGCCTCAGACTTCTAAGTAGCTGGGATTATAGATGTGCACCACCGCACACAGATATGGTTTGGATGTAAAATGACCCCTAAAGGCTCAGGGGTTGAAGACCTGGTCCTCAGTATATCAGTGTTCAGAAGTAGGGCCTTGGAGAAGTGATTGGGTCATGAGGACTCTGACCTCATAAGTAGATTAATCCATTTATAGAGTCAGCTTCAAGATTTTGGAGAAGGGGTTTTGTTATAAAAGTGAGCTCTCTCTGCTTCCCCGTTGCCATGAGGTGACAGCTTTGCTGCACTATGTGCTCCCTGAACATGATGTCATGTTCTGCCTCACCACAGGCCTAGAAACAACAGAGCCATGTGACCATGGACCTCTGAAACTGTGAGCCAAAAAATAATCTTTCCTTTTTAAAGTTGATTTTCTTAGATAATTTGTGATGATGGGGGCTGGAGCGGTGGCTCACTGGTTTCGGCGCTTGCCTGGCAAGCACGAAGGACCCATGTTCAAACTAAAGCCATGTGGAAAACTAAATAAAGTTGTTTCTCTCTTTCTCTGTCTCTCTCACTGTCCCTCTCTCTTTAAAAAAAAGTAATTTGTGATGATAAGTTGACTAACAGAGATCTAGCAAGTATATTAAAAAATCAGTACCTTGTCAAAACTTTCTAATATCCTCCACTCATAGGTGGAGGTGGGGACTAGACCCTGGACAGTGAGAAAGCTGGTCTAGTAACATGAGTTAAATCCAGATAAGATGTAATGCTTTACAATCTAATACTTTTTTTTTAGAATTATAAAGGGAAAGGGAAGGGAGGGATAAGGGAGGGTAATTGGGGGGGGCACTCCTGGAGATAATTGCAATATCCAGAATA
>PVKS010054244.1:0-10108 GCA_004027875.1 Aplodontia rufa
GTTAGCATTACCCCTGGTTATCAAAGTTTATACACATTGATTGCTACAGTTTTGACAATGTTTCCCCCTCATCTGTATCCTGTATCGCAATATACTTCTAATAAATGTGGGGAAAAAAAACACATGAAAAGAAAAAAATAAATAAAAAAATAAAATTGTCTTGTTGAGTCTTTTAGTCACAGCAGTGAAAAATCTGATGAAAACAGAAGTCCTATTTCAACATAGTCCTTGAAACACTAGCCAGAGCAGTTAGGCAAGAGATGGAAATTAGGCCTAGAACTCAAACTATCACTGTTTGCTGATGACATGATTTTATATTTAATTTTTTAAATGAGATAATCAATTTTATTTAGTTTTTTATGTGGCTTACTCCAATACTTTGTTGTGTATGTGGTCTGGGTATGAACCCATGTCCTCACACATGGCAGACAAGCACTTCAACCACTGAGTCACTTCTCCACCATGATTTTATATATATATATTTTTTTTAATTTTTATTAGTTCAACATTCTTACAATATGGAGGGAACTGCTGTTACATATTCATGCATGCATACATATTGACATAGTGAGATAGTAAGTTAAGGCCAATCCTAGACCAGGATCTACCCTCCTTCAAACCACTCCCTGAACTCATGTCTCCTCTGTAATCCCACCACACTATAGCTTGAAATGAACATATACATGTATAATAACTGTTGACAATTCTGAGTTTCTCTCCCTGCCTATTAGGCAGGCTTATAATGGGAGTTAAGTAATTCCCTGTTGTAGTGACAAACCCCTGTATCCCTCCCTCCCCTCCCTGCCTCCCTCCCTTCTCCCCACGTTCATAGGTATGATTCCTCCAGCTGATGTACAATTTCAACTATGGTGAGTTTATTACTTAAACTCAGCTGACTAAGATTTTACACTAACTTCCACATATGCGAGAAAACATTTGGCCCTTAAGTCTCTGAGTCTGGGATATTTCACTCAGTGTAATTTTTTCCAATTCAATCCAGTTGGGTGCAAATGCCATGATATCATTCTCTCTAATAGCAGAGTAGAACTCCATTGTGTATATATATTACCACAATTTTGGAATCCATTTATCCAGCAAGGAGTATCTGGGTTGGTTCCAAAGTTTAGCTATTATAAATTGAGCTGCTATAAACATTGATGTAGCTATGTCTCTGTAGTATGAGAATTCTAGCTCTTTTGGGAAAAAAACTTGGGAGTGGGATATCTGGGTTGTAAGGTGGTTCCATCCCTAGTTTTTTGAGGATTCTCCACACTGCTTTCCAGAGTGGCATACAAGTTTTCAGTCCCACCAGCAATGTGTTAGTGCTCCCCTCCAGCATCTGTTATTGTTCGTATTCTTCATTTTTGCCACTCTGACTGGAGTGAAGTGGAATCTCAGCAAAATTTTGATTTGCATTTCTCTAATTGCTAGTGATGTAGAACATTTTCTCATATATTAATTGGCTTTCTAGACTTCATCTATTGAGAAATTTCTATTTAGTTCCCTAGTCCATTTAATGATTGGATTATTTGTGGTTGTGGTGTTCAGTTTTTTAGTTCTTTATATATTTGGGATATTAGTCCCTTTTTGGAGGCATAGCATGGAATGGTTTTCTCCCATTCTGTAGGTTCTCTTTTGATACTCTTGAATAATTCTTTAGCTGTGCAGAAGCTTTGCAGTTTAATAGCATCCTACTCATTGATTCTTGGCTTTAATTTGTGAGCTATGGGAATCCTGTTGAGGAAGGAAGTGCCTACACCGATATAGTGGAGTATAGATCTTATTTTTTCTTCTAGCAATCTAATGTTGATAGTGGTGTTTTAAAGTCCCCCAGTATTGTTGTATTAAAGTCAATTATTGCTTTAATGTCCTTGAGTACTTGGTTTTCCACATATTAGGGAGTGTTATAATTGGGGGCATAAATGTTAAGTGTTGTTATGTCTTCTTGATGTATTATTCCTTTTAATATGATGTAGTGACCTTCTTTATCACTTCCAACCAATTTTTTGTCAAAGTTAACTTTGTCAGATATAAGGATATCAACACCAGCTTCCTTTCTTGTGCCACAAGCCTGGTAGGCTTTTTGCCAACCTTTCACCTTCAATTTGTGTCTATTTTTGGCGGTGAAGTGAGTCTCCTGTAAGCAGCATATTGTTGGATTTTGTTTTTTGATCCAGTCAGCTAACCCATGTCTTTTGACTGGGGCATTGAGTCCGTTCATATTCAGTGTTAGAATAGATATGTGATTCTGGGTCCCTGGCATTGTGATTTTTGTTGTATTTTGTGTCATCTTGGATATCTTTTAGTGAGTTATGTTATTATTGACTTTCTTCTGTTTATGGGCTTTGGAAGTTGTTAGCTTGTTCCTCTGCATGAAGTTTGTCTTTGAATATTCTCTGTAGAGCTGGGGTTTTGTTCATATATCTTGCTAGTTTTAACTTATCATGGAAGCATTTTTTTTCCTAATGTCTTCTTTTAATTGTTTGATTTAGTGATCAGATTATTGATTTTTTTCTAGGTTTTCATCTAGGACTCTATCCATGGACTCCTTGGCTGGGAAGTTGCGGGTTTGAGGTAGAGGATTGTTTCCCTTTTTGCTCATCTTAAGTTTCAGGGAGTGGGGCTTGAGGTCCATCACTGAATTATTCACTTGGGGGCTTTGTTGATGGGTGTGGAGTTTTTGTCTCTTTGCTTAATTGGGCTGGGATACAATTTGGATAGTACTTTTCAATGGCTGACTCCCCAACCTATGAAATTATTAAGGACCTTTATGATTTCCAATACCTCAGGAGATAGGGGGTAGGAGTCCATGTGTTCAGCCAATGGATACAACAGACGGGGTTGATCTGGTTACTTTGTGCCAAGTATAGCTGTTATAGTGTTAAATACCACCTATAAGAGCAAAAAGATTAGCAATTTTATTCCATGAGAGTCCTCAGGCTATACTTGGTTTGAAAGCAAACACCCATTATCAAGTTTGGCATTCACTTCAGCTTTACAAAACCTCTATAGGTGAAGATAAAGTCTAGAGAGCAAAGGGAATGTGACAGGAAGGTAGTGAGGAACTTGTGAATTTGGAAACAGAGCATCAAAAGAGTGAAGATCATGTAGGCTACTCTGCTAAAAAAAAAAAAAGAACAGAAAGAAAGGGTAAGATATTGGAATAATGACTTGGAGGGAGGAAGAGAGAGACCAGAATAAAATTTAGGTGTTGTCAGAGGAAAGGAAAGAAGGGGGTAGCAGAAAGGTTCCCTACCAGGATATTCTACAGCACAAGTAGACCAAGCACTAGTTTGCAAGATCGCAGACAGCCGTAAATCAAACCGCAGCAACACAAACACAGCACAAGGACCAAGAAACAAAAAAAAACAATGCCAAAGTGACAGACAAAAAAATTTAAAAATATATAAATAAAAAAACAAACACACAAGAGCAACTGCAAAAAGAAAAAAAAAGAGTTGGGAGGGTTATGAACTATTACCACTGAAGTAAAAATATACAGTGGGGGTATATGTTGATATCTGACATCTTGGGTGGAGGCACTTCCAGGGTGAAGTTGCTGGAGAGACTGTTTTGCTGTTTTCAGCTGGAAGTCAAATTCCCAGGAGTCCTCCCAATATTCTCCTGTGGAAAGGGTGCAGTCTTGTCCTGGAGCAGTCAGGTGCCTGATGGTGCAGCCACTGGGGCAACCTCCAATCTGAGGTCCCAGTTCTTGGAGTAACTGCTTGAACCACCCACCGAGAAAAAATGGTGATCTCCCCAGCTCACCATGTCCAGACTGGGAAGAGTCTATGTTGGGTGCATTAATGTAGTCCCTAGGTTCCACCATGGATCACAGCATGAACTCTTATGATATCAGAGATTTCTGTGCCAATTTGTCCTTCCTCTATTTGTGTGAGCCACTCCTTTCCCTCTGTGCCGATCCAGCAGGGATGGCAGACCTGCAGCCAGAGCTGCTAGGTACGCTATTTGGATTTTCTTGTTCACTTAATTTATCCAAACCTCTACATCTCTAAGTTTCCCTGTTTGAATACTAATAAGTTTAGGCAAAACCTTTGTCATTTGCCCACCTTACAAAAGGGCACTTCTCCCACCGTTAGTGTCTCATTTCCTGGAGAGATTCTACATGCAGCCCTCGTGTGGTTGCCATCCTCTGAATAGAGTTTAAATTGTTTTAATTCAGGCTCTAATTTTTCCCTTTCCCCTCCCTTCCTCCCACTTTGTTTTTTCAAATACAAGACAATAGAATGCACATTGACATGCTTATATAAGCTTAGAGTGTACCTTGTTTTAATTCAGTTCCCAATATTTCCTCTTTTCTTCCTTTCCTCCACCAACCCCCTGTTCTTTTTAGATATACTTGACAATAGGATAAATATTGAGATTTTTTTTAAAAGAGAAGGACAGTGAGAGAGAAAGGGAGAGAGAGAGAGAGAGAATCAATTTTTATTGAGTTTTTCATATGGCTTTCATTGCTCTGACACATAATTGTGTACGTGGGTGCTGGGGTTTGAACCTGTTTACTTGCACATGCTGGGCAAGCACCGTAACTGCCAACCCATTGCTCCAGCCCAAATACTGAGATTTTTAAGAAGCATGCAGTATAACTTATTCTAATTCAGTTGCCACTGTTCTCCCATCCCACGTTATCTTCCCTCCACTGTACTGATCTTTCTTTTTTTATTTACTAATAGTTTTTTTTTAATTTAGTGACTTGCTGATATACATGTTGGTGAAATTCTCTATGATATGTTCGTATATGAACATGAGATAGATTTAGGAGTGCAGTCATTTTCCGAAGGTAATGAATTGTTGAAAAATATTATCCTTTTTCCCACTGAGTTGTCAAAGTCACTTCCCGTAAACTCAGCTGAGACTGTATTCCATTCTATTGATATACATATCTCCTAATTTATCTATCCCTACAAAGATGTTCCACTCATTCACACTAATTTTGCAGCATTTTTTTCTAGGTACCTTGTCTTTTCTAACCTGGCCTTACGTCAAAAGATCTTTCTTAAAATTATTGCATGAGGACTGGAGCGGTTGCTCAGTGGTTATGGCACTTGCCTGGCATGCACAAGTACACGGGTTCAAACCCCAGCAGCCACACACATAACTAAGTATCAGAGCAACGAAAGCCATGAGAAAAACTCAATAAAAATTCTGTCTCTCTCTCTCTCTCTCCTTCTCTTCTTAAAATTTTTTTTTCTTGCATGAAAAGTGGCTGGTTACAAGATCAACATTCATAAGTCAACAACTTTCAGCCTTCCTATACTCTAGCAGCGATTCTTCTGAAGAAATCAGGAAATCTGTCCCATTCACAATAACCTCAAAAAGAATAAAATACTTGGGCATTAATCTAACAAAGGATATAAAGGATCTCTACAATGAAAACTATCAAACATTTAAAAAGAACGAAATTGAAGCAGACCTGAGAAGATGGAAAAACATTTTGTGTTCTTGTTTAGGCAGAATCAACTTAATTAAAATGGCCATTCTGCCAAAAGCCCCGTATAGATTCAATGCAATCCTCATCAAGGTACCAGTGACATTCTTCACAGATATAGAAAAAGCAATTCTCAAATTCATTTGGAATAACAGAAGACCCAGAATAGCCAAAACATTACTAAGCAAGAAAGAGAACGCAGGAGGTGGCCTAATACCTGACCAAAAATTATACTATAGGTATCAAATTATATATTATATTATATTATATATTATAGGTATCAAATTATACTATTGATATCAAAACAAACATGAAGACCAATGGAACAGACTAGAAAATACTGAGACAAATCCACCAATCTTTTACCATCTGATATTTGACAAAGGGGGCAAAAATATAGTGTGCAGGAAAGAAAGCCTATCAATCAATGGTGCCAGACAAACAGCCATGTGGAGACAACTGAAATTAAATCCTTATCTCTCACCCTGCTCAAAAATGGATCAAAGAATTATTAATTAAACCAGCAACTATACAATTGCTAGAAGAAAAAAATAGGATCAACACTCCACAACATCAGTGTAGGCATTTCCTTCCTTAACAAGACTCTCAAAAAACAAGATTTAAAGCCAAGAATAAATGAGTGGGATGTCATTAAACTGAATAGCTTCTGCAAAGCTAAAGAATTTGTCAAGAGTGTCAATAGAGAACCTACAGAATGGAAGAAAATCATTGCATGCTATGCCTCTAACAAGGTACTAATATTCAGAATATATAAAGAACTCAAAAAAACTTAGCACCAAAAATACAAATAATCCAATCAATAAATGGGCTAAGGAACTAAATATAAACTTCTAAACAGATGAAGTCCAGAAAACCAATAAATATATGAGAAAATGTTCTACATCACTAGCAATTAGAGAAATGAAAATCAAAACTTTGCTAAGATTCTATCTCACCCCATCAGAGTGGCAAAAAGGAAGATTACAAGCAATAACAGATGCTGGAGGGTTGTGGGGAGAAAGGAACACTAACACACTGCTGGTGGGACTGCAAACTTGTATGCCACTCTGGAAAGCAGTGTGGAGACTCCTCAAAAAACTAGGGATGGAACCACCTTACAACCAGCTATCCCACTCCCGGGTATTTTCCCAGAAGAGCTAGAATAGTCATACTACAGAGACACAGCTACATCAATGTTTATAGCAGCTCAATTTACAATAACTAAATTATGGAACCAACCCAGGTGCCCCTTGATGGATGAATGGATTCAAAAATTGTGGTGTATATATACAATAGAGTTCTACTCTGCTATTAGGAAGAATGATATCATGGCATTTGCAGCCAATTGGATGGAAATGGGAAAAAATTATGCTGAGTGAAATATCCCAAACACAGAGACTTAAGGGCCAAATGTTTTCTCTCATATGTGGAAGCTAGAGTAAAACCTAAGACAGGATGAAAATTAACTGAGTTTAAGTAATAAACTCACCATAGTTTAAATTTCACAAAAGCTGGAGGACCTATACCTATAAAGGTGGGGGGAGAAGGGAGGGAGTCAAGAAGAGGGAGGGAATAGGGGGATTATCAATACAATGGGGAATACTCAATTCCCATTAGAAGCCTAACTATACACAGACTGGCATTAAAACTCAGAAACGTCAAAAATTAATATACATGTATATGTTCATTTCCAATTATAGAATGGGGGAATTACAGAGGAGACATGAGTTTGGGGAATGGATGAAGGGAGTAGATCCTGGACTAGAATCAGCCTTAACTTACTATCTTGCTATGTCTGTATCCATGTATGCATTAATATGTAACAACAATTCCCTCCAATATGTAAGACTATGTTTAACAAATATATATATAATTATTGCATGATAATTGTACATACATATGTGGTACATTATCTTTCAGTACATGTACACATTGTGTAATGATCATATCAGTGTAATTGACATATCCTTCACTTCAAATGCTTATTATTTCTTTGTGTTGGGAATATTCAAAATCCTCTCTACCAGACATTTTGCAATATGCAATTAATTGTCTACTATACTCATAGTAATGTGTTGTAGGATATTAGAAACTTTTCCTGCTATCCAACTGCACCCGTATACCTGTGTGTTATCTTCTTTCCATATCCCTTTCCCCCACACCCTTCCCAATATTGTGTAACCACTGTTCTACTCTTCTTCTGTGAAACCAATTTTTATTTCCATATTATAACAATAAATATTGATCTCTTTAACCATATATGCCTTAAATTTAGCTTTGTTATCAAAAGAAAACGAATGCTATTTGCATTTATTTCCATATTTTTCTTACATTATTTTACTTATGTTAAACAGAAATATTCCTATCGTTCTCTTAATATAATTACAGTATTTATATCAGAAAATTATTGTCACCACATTAATGTATCTTGCACCAAGGACAGTTTAGTAATAAATGATTTTTAAGTAATACCAGCAAATTTTTAAAAAATCTTCACATAATCATTGCAAAAAATTGGCATAAAATCTGTGACAATTACGTTGTGAAATGCTGTATAACTTTTAGCTTTTGAGTTATTATTTTCATTTTCTCCTTGGTTGGCTGGTTTGCATCAGATAATTTCAAAAAAAGAAATTACACATAGGTGTTATATTCACTAAATTTTCACATATTTCAGATAGTCTTTTTTTATATGTATTTATACCTGAAAGACAATTTACCTAGGTGTAGAATTTTGTGGATATCTGTTTTGGAAAAATCTGAATTAAGACTGCTTCCTCTTCCTTCTACCCATTATATATCCTTATAGAATTATTCTTTCAAATCTGAAATTCAATCACTTCAAACTATGTTTTTATATTTTCTGATTTTATTATGTTTTTACAACACAGGAATGCTTTTTGTTTTGACTGCATCTTCCTTTCTATAGAGTTGTCTACTTTAATATCATGGAATATTTTTATTATTTTATTATTTCATTTTTTCTGTTCTCCACTTAGACCAATAATCTTTGTATCAAGTTTGAAGCCTATATATCAAAATCAACATAAACTAAATAGATAACCATGTTTTTTACAAATTGAAATAAAAATATGATTGTATAAATGTTATCATTGCCGAAGAAAGATGTATGACTAAACTCATTGATTTATAAAAACTGAAAACTTATGTCATTAAACCCTTGACATTAAAAGCAAAGGTTACAAGTCTAAAGCTATATTAGTTTCCCTTGATTTCTCAATATGGGCATCATTTCATTTGTTCATATTTGTATCATACACCTCTTTTCCTTAATCCCTTTCTTTGTCCTTCCATTTCTCTTCTTCTCCCTCTACTTGTCTCCCTCTTTTTTCAGTTATTGAACTATTTGAGATAAGTTCTGACACATTTCCTGCTGAATAATTCAGTATTTACAATCTCCTGTAAACTAGTATAGTATTGTGCATAACTACTGTACCCATTATTAGACCAAAAATTTAACATTAATGCACAAACACTCAAAATACTATCTATACACAAATTTCTCCAATTTTAGGGAGTGATGATTTCCATAGCTTTATTAATTCATACTGTATGTACTATACCATTCACCAATTTAATATGTACAATTAAATAGTTTTTTGTACATTCACAGAATGGTATATCCATCATCACAATCATTTTAAGAAACTCTTAACTAACCCCAAAGAACTCCTGTACCCATTATTAATTACTATTCATTTTCCCAAGTCCTACACCCATCCAGCCATAGGCAACTCTATTTTACTTTATATCTCTATGGATTTTCCTATTCTTCATATTTCACATGAATAGAAATATGCAATATATTATTTTTATGGCTGCCTTCCTTTAATTAGCATATTTAAGGTATATGCATGTATTCATGTGTATTACAGTTTATTTATTTTTATTTTTATTGTGGAATAGTATTTCATTTTTCAAATATATGCCACATTTTATTTACCCAATCATCAGTCAATGCCTCTCTTCACTTTGGGACTATTATAAATAGTGCCGCTATAGGCATATATGTACAAATATTCAAACACTGCAAGTATTTTATGCATATAACTAGGAGTAAAATTTCTGGATCATATGGTAGTAATTCTGTGTTTAACTTTATGAGGAACAGCCAAATAATTTTACCAGAATACATGCACCATTTCATATCACTCCAAGCAATGGATAACAGATCTGATAGCTCCACATTCTCAGCTACACTTATTTTCCATTTTCAAAAAGGAAAACCAACATAGTAGAAGACAACTATTGTGGAAAGCATTCCTCAAATAATTTTTATTTCATGTTATTTATTCATTTATGTATGTATGTATGTATGTATTATTTATTTATTTATTTATTTATTTACAGTATTGGGGAGTGATGCAGCAGTGCTTTAGCACTTAGTCATATGGTATTCTTTGCACCTCTATGATGCTGAACTGTACACATACAGGCATGCAAAATGGGAAAATACAAAAAAATTAAAATTATATATATATGTAATCATGGGGAGACCAGTAGATATAAGAGACCAGGGAGAGAGCAGGGGGAGGGAAGTGCTGGGGAAGGAACAGGACCAACTCATATTGTCATAGCATGTGCATGCATGAATGTACAACAAATCCCTTCACTATGTAAAATTATAATGCACAAATA
>PVKS010054245.1:0-10139 GCA_004027875.1 Aplodontia rufa
TTTAAAGAGAGAGGGACAGTGAGAGAGAGACAGAGAAAGAGAGAAACAACTTTATTTAGTTTTTCACATGGCCTTAGTTGCTCTAACACTCAGTTGTGTACATGGTGCTGGGGTTTGAACCCGGGTCCTCGTGCTTGCCAGGCAAGTGCCGAAACCTCTGAGCCACCGCTCCAGCCCTACCTAGCAGATCTTAACAGCATTAAATTTTCCCTCAAACTAAGGATTAGTGTGACTTTTTCCCAAATAAGATAAGAAAACTATTTCAATTGCATACAGATCATGTATAGGGCCTCACCACCAATTTCTGATTCAGTAGGTCTAGGGTGGGGCCCAAGAATTTGCATTTCTAACAAATACCCAGTGCTGCTGTTGGCCTCTTGGACCCACTGCACCTTGATGAAAGCTTTCTTTCTTTCTTTTTCATTTTTCTTACTACAGCAGCAGATAGTTGTAACCCAGGTTGCATGCCCTTCGTATTCAATATAGGTTCTCCTCTCTGGGACGAATGGAGGTTCTTTTCTGTGTTTACTAATCTGTCACAGAACCACATAATTGGAGTGGGAGCAGATTGGTAGCTTACCAATACTGCAGATTTCATGCCAGCACATTTTTGACACCTCTGTTCTGTCCCTTAAAATGTCAATATGTTCTCGCCACAAATTGGGCAATTCCATTTCAACCCCTCTCTAATTTCATGGTGTGAACTTAAAAACATCACATGAGGAAAAGATGGGTTTCCATGTGAATACAGCCATTTCTTAAACCAATTATAAGTACAAACACCTGACTCTGTATCATATTTATGAGAGGAAGGTGAGGTTCTCTTGACAGTTGCTTGGGGCCTAAACTGCAGTATGTTTGTAAAGAATGAGGGCTTTAAACAAACGAGTTGTGATTATGCAGCTTGAGTCAATATGTAAAGGTAATAAATTCTTCTTTCCTTAGACACAAAGGAAGACGTTAGTCAAACCTAATGCACACTTTATATTTAACAAGGGAATTAATTAGGGGATAATGACTAAGAAAGAGCTGTCGAGAGGACGCACCCTGTGGGAACAACTAAAATAAAGGAAAGCAAGAAAGGAAAAGGAAATTGATCACAGTCATATTTTCCAAGTTCAAGAATTGCTACTCTTGGCCTGAGACTGGTTATGCTTTGTGGTCCATCAATCACCATGAAGAGTTTTATCAACTAGAGTCTATTATGGAAATGAGCAAAAGGAACAAGATGAGGAACAGCCGGTCTGTAAGGAGTTATCTGACAGGTTAGATCTCAAGAGATGAGTTATTTGTACACATTTCCCACTGATCGCTGCATTAATCCAACCAGTATCATCCTTGAACCACTAAGAGATCAAACAGCTGACCTTTTGCTGTATACTCTGAGGATCAGCGTTGGCTCCCATAGTGGAGGATGAGAAAAGCATCAAAATGATTTCACCGAGTTTTGCAGAATGTGACATGCCTATAACTCATTTCAGATAAAGTTAAGCCTAAATTTCTTTCCATTCCTAAGGAATTAACTTAGTCTATTGCACCAGATTGTCATTACTTTTGGAGAAGTAATGAGATCACACACTACATGACTGGATGAATAAAGAATGGAAAGATGTAGGAATGGGCAAATTGGTGACTTACAGATGAACAATTTTAGCCACCACTAGTTCTGCTAACTTGTACTTCATTGGGAAAAAAATTTCACAAAGTAAAGGGTTTATGTTTTAAACACAATTTCACAAATGCACCTTGATTAAGGACAAACAAAATTAAAATTATCCATAACAGATTATAGCTATCTCAGATAAAACTTACTACAACCAAGAGAGAAAATCCTTTTAAAGGAAGTACGTAATAGGATTTTTGCCCATTGCTTTCTCTCTCCTTTCCTGTCACTGTGATTTCTTTTAGGGATTCTCTGAAAGTGGATATATCCCTCAACATGGAAAATGATAGCTTCATAAAAACAAATATTGCTTACAGTAACTGAGGAAGGGTTTTGGCCACAAGGAAGAAGCCAAGGATTAGACAAAGCTTCTGTTCTAGAGATTTCCCACAAGCTCCAAAGAGCATCCAAGTTTCCCACAACCTACAAAATATACTCCTTTCTGAACAAATATTTCTTCATGGGTGTCTACTTCATATCCCGCTGCAAAAGCTATAAATAATCTCATTGGCCAGGCCACGTTTCTTATTACTTTAAACTTGGCTTTAGTGCTTGTGCTAGAAATCCAGATATCTCAGATTTGCAACTACCCCTGATAGTTCTAACTACTCCATGCATTTGCATGGCTCCCTTCTCCGCCATCTTTGATGGGGCTTACTCAAGCTCCATCTAAACTTCTCTAGGGATGGACAGTGCACTGATTAAGAAAATGGCCTGGCCCTGTGCTTCTGAATCTTCAGTCAATAGCCAGTCCCCTGGCCATCTTGCTAAAAGATAAATTCTGATTCAATATATCTGGGACAGGCTAAGATTATTACACATTTACAATAGGTGCCCAATGACACTGTTACTGATTTATGGATATTTATCATAATAAGTAACTAACTAATAATAGTAGCAATTCAAGTTCAAGTAACATTACATTAACTCCAATTTGGGGAAGGCAGGGAAGGAATTATTGTTCTAGCTTAGAGTATGGATACCTTATATAGCGGATCTTTCAAAGCTACACAGAAGTTAGTGATAAACCAGGAAGAAGCCAGATGCTGAAGTCCATACTCCTCCCCGACGGTAGCACTTTGTCATACCACTGCCTCCCTTAAACACCACATCCTTTCATCCTGATAAACACACTTGTTCTTCTGCTCACATGAAATGTTAACATCACAGTTGTTTCCTGGTGTGACATTTTTATCTGTTTCAATCTGTCCATGTTCATTCTATATTTTACATTCGCAGCCAATTTGTTTTAAAAATTTGGACTGGGATAATTCTTAAACATTAACGAGTAGATCAGGCACAGAAGGAACTTTGTTGAAATGCAGATTTTGACTCAGTAGGTAAGGGTTTGGGTCTGAGATTCTGTATTATTAACAAGCTCCCAGATGATACTTGGAAATGGTGTTGGTCCTAGGATAACACAATGCATGGCAAGAGTTCAGAACACAACTCATCAAACTAAGTATTTCCACACTTTTGATCCCTCTCCTTGTGCTGATCCTTATATCAGTAAAGCTTCTTATGTCAAAAATGACTCCAAGTAACATCACAAATGAAATAAATGTATAGACATTTATAATTTTGAAAAATCCAGTGATATGTATAACTTCAAATTAGACCTGACCTAGCTGCAACTGATATATTGAATACCATATTAAATGGGTTGCTTGACTTCTGGTACTTGACAGGTAGAATTCACATATGTGTACACATTTAATGGTGTCAACATGCCATCATGTGAGGAAATTAAGTGTCCAGTGAGATGTTTTTATTCTTTTTGGCTAAGACAAAAACTAAGGTGTCCCTTCCTGTCAGAATTACACATGGATTTTCTTTGGTTAAAAGAAAGGCCCTATGAAATGATTTCTGAGAACCATCTGCACTCTAAAGATTATGATTAAGTAATTTGATAGGCTTCCAAGAACTTATTCCTAATTAGAATCATCAGTAAATTTAAATTTTTTAAAGAAACTCATTAAAGATTCTTTGAATTCTCAGTCAATATTTCATTACCCTCCTCAATCATTTGAAACTTTGCTTCCTTGTACTGTGTTGAAATGAAATTCTTACTCCTTCTACCTCTACTGCTACTCCTTCCTTGTTTTGATTTAGTCATTCTTAATGAAGCATGCTGGACCATCTTCATAGGACTGGAGCTCTTAGTAACTTCAGAAAAGTTGATAAGATGGAAGAAAAGATAAAAATTTATTTTTCCTTCAGATGTGGTGCATTTATTTCCCTTAGTCTGGCCACTCCAGGCCTGATTTTGTTTCACCTTTGATGTGTGGCAAATTTGCAAAAAAAAAGAAAAAAAAAGTTTCAAATGGAAATGCCATGACATTTTGCATTCTGCATCGAATACATAAGTCTGCAAGATTATGTTGATGTGATGGTGACTCTGCTATTCATATCCGGGAGCCGAAATGGCAGAAGAAAAATGCAAATATTTTTGCTAAATGAAAACTAGAAAAGGTATTTATTTATAATTATAAATCTTTATTCTATTTTTTATATCTTGAATGACAATACACAATACTTTCTAGTTATTTATGGTAAAGAATATTTTTGGAAAATTATTAGCAATGTAGATATGATCATGTCTGGATACATTTTATTAGAGAGATTTTAAGTATGTAATGACTTGCCTATGATATTTTATGAGCTTTCATAAATGGGTCGTTTGTCCAGATAAGAAATTTAGTTGTAGAAGGAATACCGAGTTATATTTAGATTATAATTACAAAGGCCAGAACCACTGGCAAAGTCATTAGACATAATAATTCTTAAGTTTCCCAGAAATTTAGGGAGATCTCACTGGAATCCTTTTGTGGCTTTAAGAGACCTAAAATTGTGCCCTGCAGAGTCTCAATATTTTCAACAGTGCCATGTTCTGTGCTAAGAACCCAGAGGACTGTCATTTCCTGAGTAGAAAATGGAATCTGGCCCAACTTTAGAAAATTGATCCAAGCATCTAGATAAATCAATAAAAATAGAAATCATTTCAGACAAGGGTTCCTTGAGCCTAAAATGTGTTACTATTCTGTTCAATTAAACCCTGTGTTTTAGTTATTACGTATAACTGAATGACAAGAAATTGCATAGTCAAAAGGCAACATGTAAAGTATATTAAATATCTCTATTAAATGAGCTAATCTTCCTTTCTCAATTTCATCTGTGCCTTACTTCTGCTTTTTTGTTTTTTTTCATGATTAATTGAGAGGCATAAACCATACAGCCAGGTGCTGTGACAATGCTCAAAAATTTGGAGAAATGTGAGTTCTCATGAAGTTTCTGGAAGTTGTCTCATCAAAATGAGTGGACATAGTGGTATATACTGAAATTATTAAGATATGTCTAACACCTAGTAGATACCCAATGAATATTTTATGAAATGAATGAGATTGAGAGAGAAAGAAATTGAGATATAAAGAAATGATCCTTTAATTTATAATTTACTTATGGCAGTGTTTACTCCTGGGCATGGTCATTTTGCTGATAATTTACACAAAAATTGATTTCCACACTGCAAATGAAACGTGCTGTTCATCATTTGGGAAGAGAGGTAAAGTTTTCCATCTGTAGAACACTTGATTAGTTTCCTGGTCCTGGTGCTGTATTTGTTTATTTTCACTGACATTTTCTTCTCAGAAGACTGTGTCAGGTAAGACACATTTCATGGTTGAGGGAGGCCTGCCTACAGCATTATTTCAGTTTTTTTTTTTTTTTAACACAGAAGCAAAATTAAATCCTCTGCAACATGCTCATCTCCACTCTGCAGGTCCTCAAGTATTTCATTAAAATAATCAAAATTATAGGGTGTTTTTAGGGTCTGCTAGCAACAACTAATATTATTTACAGTTATTTATCTACTTGTACCTTTTGGAAAAACAGTGAGAAATTAATTTCTACTGATTTAGCATTTGACCTTTTCAGACTTTCTTCATCATTCAGTAGGTAAATAGACAGTGATCATTTAGGAACAATGGAAAACATAGGGAGGGGTGTGTTAGGAGTTGTTGAGAACCTTTATACAGCCACAGGTGCACCAAGAGGCACAAGAATGCACTCAGCCACAGCTTCCGTGATTCTATGTAGCATCCAGGATTCAACCTTCTTTGCCCATAGATAAGGATTCAGATTCCCCAAGTAACAGGGATGGCAGGGTTTTGGGTAAGGGAGAGTGAGGTAATGAGTTGAAAAATGAAGAACAAACTTACAAGAAAATAATGAGGTTTCCCATGAGGTCTTATATTTTCTCACCTCCATATAGAGTTTAAAAATTCAATTGCAGCCAAAGCATAAAATTAGCACAATTTTTAGATAAAGTATGACATACTAGCTAAGTAATTTGGAGGCAATTTTAATACCAACATTACTAGACTAAATGCCATAGTATTGGTTTCTAAAAGATTTTTCAAATCCATTCATTCAATCATGATTTTATCTATAAGATAAAGTATAGCTTTCAAAGAACTGATGAGAAAATCTAATTACATCTCCATAGAAGGACACCGTCTTTCAAAATTTAACTGCAAAGGAAGAATGAGAAGAGGGAATGAGGAACAGGATTTTTAAAATCTGATTGTTTTACATTAATAGACAAAATGAGTTCTGAAAAATTCCAAAAATAAATTGTTTAACAAAGTAAAAGCAGAACACTATATATGGAGAATATTAAAAATCCTCTGCCAAACTTAAGACTAACAGCATTTGAAAGTTTTAAATTAATTAAATATTTTGCCAGAAAAAGCAACTCATGAGTTTCTGTTATAGAATATTATTTGGGTTGTAATTTAGTATTAAAATCTCTCTCTCTCTCTCTCTCTCTCTCTCTGTGTGTGTGTGTGTGTGTGTGTGTGTGTGTGTGTCTGTGTGTGTATGTGTGTGCACCTTCCCTGGAAGCAAACAATTGACATGAATTACTCTAATCAGGTATCCACCTTTAAATATGAGAACCTCTGAGTAAAGATTATTTTATCACACAGGTGTTTAAACTGATACTTTTTCTTCTGTTACAATAGTTCATGTCAATTTTGTAAGAAATTTCTCTTGGTTACAAGTGTCTTATTACTCCACGTGATGTTAATGTATTCTTAAAATATCTTGCAGAGAAGGTACAAAGAAAAATATTTTTAAAAGGTCGAAATGAAGGAGCAGAAACAAGAGGAGCTAAGTCAGAGAAAGACAGGCAAGTGTGCCAGATGTTAGCAGTCAGATTAGTATTCCAGGGTTTTGGGTATGCATCTGGACTTGTTAAATTAATTCAACTGGCATTGGTTATCACTCTAATTGGTGTATATGAGAAGTTATTCCTATTCCATCCATGACCTCTTAAAAGTCACTATTCCAAAGCACACCAGTGCTTCTCATTGGAAGTCCCTGTGACTCTCTGGGTAAGAGAGAATATCAGGTGGTACAACTCCAAGACACTCTGCATGTAGTATACTAGAGTAACCCAGCAGGAAGGAGCCCTCCTCTGGTAACCTGATCAATAATGTACCTATACTGATTTCTTGCCATTCTCATAACCACTTACCCATTTTCCTGTCATTGCATCCTAGGATAATCTCCAAAATTAACTAGTCTTTCTGTCTGATTTGAGGAAAACTCAACCTTGAACATGTCATCAGACTAGTTCCCATATCAAGCAAATGTTCTACACCATATTTATTCTTCCAGAGACATGAACAAATAGCCCCTGCTCTTTATTATTATTTCTGTATTTCATTGCCATGTTCTCCTTCTCCTGCTTGGAAGAATTATAAACTGCAGCATTATCCTGGAACTTCATATAATCACTATTCAAGAGGAAAAATGAATTGCAAAATAAAGCCTTCCCTGCAACTTAATATACAAGAAAATAAAGGCAAGGGGTACAGAAGTGAAATCTTAGGCAAGCTTCATACTTAATCATTGTAATTTAACCATAAAAATGATAAGGGAGAGCTTTAGAATGTATGCTATGCATCATTTGGTGCTGGATAGAGGATATTTTACCGTACAAAGCCTCACAGATTGTCCATGTGCAGATAGTTGGTATATATCCAGCAGAACTGGTTTCCTTGAGAGCTTTAAAGAGTAGTAATAGTAGTAATATTAATACTACTACTAATAATAGATTTTGCCATAGTTTTAATTATCAATTGTAGTTAAGGAAAGGTAAAGAAGAGACTAAATGTGTTAATATCAGTCTTCTTGGAATTCACACAAAAGAATAAAAATTCCCAATTTCATGATATGGTGGCAACTAGTTACTGTGAATCCAAAGAGGTTTTCCTGAAACAGAATAGATGAAATAATCCCATTTTCACAAATCAATGTGCTTCATTGTTTAAGAGATTCTCTCCATATTTCTTTCACCAGACGTACTCAGAGATAAATAGAAACATGGCTCTCCAACAAATATTTAACAAGAGCTCTCTCTTTTCTATAATGTTTTGTGTGTTCTACAGCAGCACAGTTGGCTGCTGAAAGATGTCATCTCTGGAGGTACAGGCCAGAAGGTCATCTTTAACCTGGTTTTATTCCACTGGTCTCAGTAGCTGAATGGAAAGGACAACTTTCATTTAGTGAGGGCTTTGCTCCAATTCACTTCTTCTGGCATCTTCACGTGACTTTTCCCTTCATTATTTCAGGTCAAAAGTGAAAAGAGAAGACGTGGCTAGTAAGGAATGGTGGATTTAAAAAAAAAAGAGGGAGAATTTTTAAAAGCAGTGGAATATTATCCCTGTATTTTAATTTTATTAGGTCTAGTGCAAACCTTGGATAACGAACGAATACTACCAAATCTGCGAGGTATAATCAGATAAATGCTTTCAAATACATGAAGGAGCTCTACTCTGCATAGCCAAAACTTGACATCCAATGATGTCAGGTGGTTAAGACAAGGTTTATAAAGGACTCTGTAGAGGAGGGCAATTGTTTCTTTCCTTCTTTCTTTTTTTTAATTCCTCCTGAAAAAGTTTCTGGTTTCAAATTCATGGGATCTTTGATAATGCATACACATTTTTTGCTTTTCACTGCTTAGAAATTTAAAAAAAAATCAGCAAATCAACTATATGGCATTCTGCTTTTTAATGAAATATTAGGAGAAAGTACTATTCTGAAACTGAATTTTGTGGTATAGAGGGCACTTTGATGGGAGATCTTTGGTCACTACTTAGCTATATAACCCTCTGTGAGTCATGTCATGTCTCTCTATCCTCATATGCAAAAAAAAAAAAAGGTCATACTAGGTAATCTGTGAACTTCTTCTTCATCTGATGTTCCATGATTATAATAGCCATCAGTAAAATTTATTGGGTGCACACCATGTATTAGGTAGTTTCCAAAGTGTTGTATATACCATTGTCCCTCAGTATCCATGGGTAATATCATTACAATCGATCCCATTTTAGGGATGAAGCTGAAGCACAGAGAGGTGATTACCTAGAATGTGGTACTCACAGCTTGGCCAGGCAGCTGCCTCTAGACCATGTCCTAATAACCACCAGGCTAACTGCCTCTCTAGCCACCTTGGTCCCCCTTAACGCTATCTTAGAAGTAAAAAGCCCTCAGTGCCATGGCTTCTCAGGATGTGTAATTCCGAAAGCAGACATAGACTAGAATTTTGGACAGATGATTCCAGAAAGCACTGTAAAGAAGAGAGAAGCCAGTATGTATGTATACGCTAATGAATGTGTTACCCCTGTGGGTGACTGGTGCATAATTCTGCTGCAGGTGCTCAGAGAAGGTGGAGAACACAACTTCTCCATTAAGGGATGATTTAGCAAGAGTATTTATTCATCAACTCCTAGCCCTTAAGGTCTAACTCTCTGCATTTCTGACCTGTCTGTACTTGAACCAAACATACCCTTTTAGCCTAGATGCCTCCAGGCATGAGATACAGAAAGCCCTCAGAAAGTACAGCACCTGGGTGGGCACCTCCTGTGGAGGCTAAAGCACAAGGTTAAGGTACTGATAGCCTCTGTCACACAAGGCCAGGATTCAAACTCAGGTCATTTGTCTCCAGTCCTTGGACTCTGAATAGGCAAATCACCTATGCTGATAACTGCATAGGTTCAGAAGCTATGAAGAACAGCATTGTTCAATCTCCCTCTAAGAGTCTCTGTGCCAACACAATCTCTGATTTTGCCTGGTATAGGGGAAGAATCCTGAGCTATTCTCTTGTTTGGTTTAATTCAAGATTTGACATATCTATGATTTATAAGAGGCTCAGAATACTTAATGAGCTTGATCTGTGCCTTGAGCTAGCAACACCTCCCCGTGCTCAGCTGCTATCAATTAAAAAATAAGAACAGCCTTCGTTTATTCTGGACAATTTATTTGTCTTCTTCAGAAATGTTCCATTAGATCCAAAAACTGTGGTACATTTATACCATGGAATATTACACAGCAATTAGAAACAATGATATTGCAGCCTTCGAGGGTAAATGGATGGTTATGGAAGAGATCATGATGAGTAAAATCAGCTTAA
>PVKS010054246.1:0-10130 GCA_004027875.1 Aplodontia rufa
TTTGTGAGCCAGTGGATACCCCGGGTGCAGTGCTGACTCCCCCGGGTGAGTCATCTGGGAGGAAAAGACCCGGCAGCAGACTCCAGTGAGGGCTCTGCCCTGTCTTTCCTACACTCTCGTTGAAACCTGCACCTTCTTCTACAACTTCCTCTCCAAGGCCACAGAACACAATCTCAACCCACCTGAATGGTCACATCTGCCTGCCTTGGAGAGTGGCAGAACATCAGCTCTTTATGCAGGGAAGTTCCAAGGGCCACACGGGTGACAGCTGATGCTCTCCCAGGGTTTGAGAGGTTACTGGAGCCCCAAGCTGAGTAGGAGCTCACTGGCTCGCTTCCCCTCTTTCTTCCCCTCTCAGCTTAGGGAGCCGGCAAGCACGTGGTGGTGAGCAGAGCAGAGAGCAGAGGCGCTAAGCCCCCCCGCCCCCGATGAAGAGGAGGCACCAGGGAGACACCGTGTGTAGGCTCCAAATAACGGACCCCATGCCCAGGTCACATGGACCTTACCCAGGCAGTGCATGGAATTGGCCTTGGCATGGCAGAAGGTCCCCTCCAAAGGCAGCACCCAGGCATGGACCTGAATCACACAGGTTCCTAGCTCCTTAGGGGGACGTGATCCTTTCCCCTACAAAGCCCGTCTCTCGTGCTTGCCTGCTTCCTTCCCTGATGCAACCGCGGCGCAGCCTCCACTTTCAAAGGCTATTGGAGAGCTGGCCGCCTGCTCTGGCTGTTCCCGTATGTTCACTACTTTCAATTCTCACCTGTGTCAAACAAACCCCTGTGTCACCCCCAACCACATGCTCAGTTTGTGGACTGATGTGATTTACCTGGAACCCCCTCTAGAGCTCCCTTAGCCCTGCTTGGTCTCCTCCTTTACTGCCCAGCCCTTACATTGGGCAGCCAAGGGATTTGCCTCTTCCTCACCACCAAGAACACAGCCACTTACATTCATCTATGGGCACCTGCTCCTGAGAAATTCATCTGGTTTTATGTTAGAGATCCCACCCAAGGGTTGAGTAGCTGATGGGGGAGATGCCTTGCGGCTGTCCTTCAGCTCATTTTAAACAGGGACAGCTGGGAGGTACGAGGGGAGCGGGTCCTTCCCACCATGGCCAGTGGTGCTCTCAACACTCTCTGGTCTTTTGAATTCTTCTTTGCAGGACCTTGAACAGGAGTGAAGGGTCCCCAGGCTCTGGACACCTGGAAGCAAAAGTGTCCATCAGAGGTGAGGATGTGTGTCATTTCTGATGCCAAACACTAGTTAGGGTAGTGTAGCCACACCCAGAGACAAAGAGCATATTCCCCCCTCTCTCTTCTATCTTCAGACCAAGGCCGCGGACATGGTTGAAGAAAAACAAAGCTCTTGGATGGGGAATTCTCTTCTCCCAGCTCATCTCTCTGGATGGGTTTTTAGATCATTGGGATGCAAAGGAAAAAAGGCTGCTTCTCTTCCATAACACTGTGTGGCCTCAATACAAGTTGGAAAGAGAGGCAATTTGGCCCCCAGATGCCTAAGTTTTGACACTGTTTTGCAGTTGGAGATCTTTTGCAGGTGGGAGGAACGGTGGACATAAGTTCCTTATGTCTAGGTCCCTGTGGTTTTATACCGGGCCCCAGAAGTTGTGTCTCTGTAGGATATGCTGTGCCCATGTTCCTAGGGTGCAGGGAGAAACAGCTGCCGGAGGACATGCTGAGCCCTCGAACACCCGAAGGACCCCACCCTTCAGTTGCAGACCCAGCTGGGCCTATTGGCCGTGGCACACCAGCTTCGCTCTGCATCGCTTGCCTAAGAAGGAACGAGGGACAGGTAGATGACCCGTGAGCAGGGTACAAGTCCTGCTGTATCCTTAGTCCACTAATGGAGGCCCTCGGAGGATGTACTAACACCCATCCCAGCTCTGTGGAAGGACACATCTTGTTGGGGACATATTTCCTCAGCCAGTTGGCCTCAGCCAGCTGTGGAAACTCCAAAAACAGACTCATGTTTCCAAAAAGCAGATCTCAGTCAATCTGTCAATGAGACAAGGAAGTCCCTCTGTTTAACCTTCACAAAGTACTGATGTTGAGGCGCCCGGTCCCCAGGCTGCTCTCTCCTGCCCCGTTGGCTGAAGGGCCAGGCCCCCGCCCAGGACACCAGGCTGTTTCAGCGTGAGGTGCTGTCTGGGTCTAGAATCGACCAAAGCCAGCTAGGTCTTTCAGCCGCACGGGTTGTTCCTTTGTGTTTGACGCCTCCTGACTTTCTAAATTCATTCCCTGGTAGTTGAGTTGTAAACGTCAGCCTCTCCTTCATTGTCCTACTGATGGCTCCTGGACTCCTGGGGGTCCTCGACTTTTAGCGTGGCCTCTTCCTCCCTCCCGGAGTCCTCTTGCTACGGTCTGATTGTGGTTCTATGGATGCTCCGGGGAAATGCTGTGCTCCTAAGAGTGGAGGTTCTGCCCTCTCCTTGTGGACACGTGCCCGGGGCACTACCCACTGCGTGCAGGCCTTGCCTGCAAGTGTCACTTGTGTCCTGCGATGTCACCTGCTGGATTCACCTTCCTGCTGCGCTGCTCCAGCCCTTCCTTCCAGCTGTGCTGAGGGTCCCTCTCAGCAACAAGAGCACCAGCCCTCCAGCCTCTGGACCTTTGCACAGGCTGTGCCCTTGGCCTGAGTGCTGTTCCTGCTGCCTTCCTCTGCGTCTCCTTCCTTTGCAGTGAGGGGCAGCATCCCTTCCTGCCAGTAGCCTTTCCTCTGTGCCTGCCCTGTTCCCATCAGAGTGGGGCGGGTCCCCATGCTGCTCAGGATCCCACAGCAGATGACAGGCCACCCCAACTTGGTCACCTAGGGCTCTGGAAGTCTGGATGAGCAGGGAGGGGATGGCACTTGGACCCTGCGTGGACGTTCCTGGGCATGTTCCCTGGGGCAGATGGTCCAAGTCCAACAGACCTTGGACAGTTCTGTCCCAGCTACAGGTGGGTGCTTGACCCCATTTCACTACAGATGGGAGCCCCAGGGCCACTGCTCGCCTCGGACACCTGGGGGCTGCCACTCCCTGCTCCTCTGTGGAGCTATGTGTTGGGAGTGGCACTGTGCCCTCCGGGATCCCATTCACGTGCCTTATCCTAAAGAGTCCCCCTCTGGCTCCAGGGCACAGGCTCCTCTCCATCCACCTTGTAAACGAGCCCTGTGTACTGTTAATAGCTATGTAATGAATAGAGTAAGAAAAGGGGCGTTGCAGGAAACCCATAACCTAGAGCACTTGCAGGGCTATCTACTGCTCAGATAAGGAGGCCGTAGCAGTCTGAGGGTCCTGAGGACGGCCAGACACCACGGACTGTCCTGTGATCGCCAGGCTGGTGGTACCCACACACCTTCCATGCCCACTCCACCATGGGTCTTCTGCAAGGAGAGCCCAGGACCCCAACCGTCCTCCTCAAGATGGCCCACGTTCTCCCTCGAGGTGTCCCGGCTGTCCTGACTAATGTGTTCCTAATCCAATTCTGTTTGTCAAGAGTCTCCCTCACATGTTCTGAGTTGAGGCTCCCAGGGACACTAGGAGTTCCAAAGGGGCCAGGCGGCTGTGTCACAAGCAGAGTCAGCATGTGCCCTGAGGTTTTGGCCACTCAGAAAGTGGCGCTGGCTGAGCCCTACTGCCTTGCACAGTGGAGATCTCTGCTGGGGTGGCAGAAGGTGGTGGGGCTTCTCTGCTTCTCTGCCAGGGGGAGGCCATGATGAGCAGACAGGGAGAGAGTCAGGTGCGGTAGGGGCCTGCGAGCAGGGTGCGGAGGCTGGGCTGTGGTTATGCAGGGCTCAGTGGCTCTAGGAGTCACTGTGCGGGTCCTGCAGCAGGAGCTGGGGTCAGTGGCTCTGGGTGCGGGAGGGCTTCAGGGCCGTGGCAGGGGCCTGAGCAGGGACAACAGTCCCAACCACCCTTGGCTGAGCAAGTGATACCTGTCCCCAGAGCTATGAGCCCCAAACACCTGGAGTACCTAGCACCATGGAGGCTCCTCTGCACTGGGAGCCGCTTGGCCATGTGACTGATAGGGAAGCCCATGTCTGTGCTTCCTGAGCAGCAGCAGATGCTGTGAGACAGGCCCCCTGTGCCACTCTGCTGTGACTCTGTCCATGGTGTGTGCAGCAGCCCCTCCCCTAAGCCCCAGCCCAGACTTGCCCATCCTCCCATGTGGTCCCCAGGCAGAGTCCCAGGGACTGGCCATGTTCAGGGCTGGCCACAGCATGCCCAGCTGGGGGCCCCCAACACTGAGGCCCAGAAAGCCCCTCTCCCCTGGGTCACACAGCATCCTGGGGTCTGCCCAGGTTCCACACAGGGGCTTGCTGCTGGCTCGCACGCAGGATAGCACCCACCAGCAGAAATCTCGACCTCGTGCTGTGCCGAAAGCCCTTCCAAGGCCTGCTTACCCACCCTGAAGTCCTGTGAGGGGTTGCAGACGTGGAAAACACCACCTCCTCCTCAGAGCCATCAGGGCGCTTGCAAGAGGTTGCCAAGGAAACCGACCCAGAGATGCAAGTGGTGACACTGGCTCCTGTCACTCCACAGGTCTGTGGTGTGGGAGCCCAGGCGTGCGTGTATGTGCCTGCACGCGTGGAAGCATGCATCTGTACGTACGCAGGCAAGCATGAGCACAAGGCTCTCCCAAGCGGGTGGCCAGGCTCTGTGAAGGCAGGAGGGCAGCTGAGCGTGAAGGCTTGAGCAAAAGAGTGGGGAGGCTGCTCACAGAAGTGACAGCTGCCAGGATGAGGGCTGGGGTGCAGCCCCTCCCTACTCAGGGCCACTGGTGTGCAGTAGGGTTCCATAAACACCGGCCTGTGTGGCTGTTTCAGGAGAAGTCAGAGGAGGGGAGTGACTCCGGGGAAGTCCTGTGGGAGGCCTGAGGAGTGTGGGCTTGGGGCAGGATCATTGGGTTGGATGAGGGCTAAGGTGACCCCAGCTGAAGGTGTTGGCTTTGCTGGAGGCATTGACCCCCTGGGGACGGTCACTGCTCTTTTCAAGGAGAGCCTGGGAGCTTGCTTCCTGCCTGCCTCTTCACCCAGGCAGGATCGCACCTGCTGCTGTGTGTGGGGGCGGCTCCTGGTGTGGAGCTGTCCACAGGTGTCCCACACACGTGCCCAGCTCTGAACTCATAGTGCTGCCCTCCCTGCCTTGAGGGAGCCTTGAAGTGAAGGCTGGAGGAGCTCAAGTTGTCTGTCTTGTGTACCTCCAGTTGCTCCAGGGCCTCAGGTCCTGGCACAAAGGAGCCATGAGGGGGCAGGCGGAGGGGAGCCAGCAGGGCCTGCAGAAGCAAGGCAGAAGGGTCTCCAGAATCTTCTGGAATGGGATGTAGGAGCCACTGGACCCCCTCCTGGTGGAACACCGGGTGCTTCCAGGGCTCCCATCTCTGTAGCCCCCCCTCTTCTCATCCCCCCCCCCCCCCCGCCTACACTGAGGTCCAGGGGGCACGACACAGAGCAGGCAGCCTGATCCCTGGAGAGGCTGGCCCTTTGCTTGGCCTGATCCTGTAGGCATGTGTGCCTGGGGTGTTACTCTGGTCCGTGCGATTCTTTCTTTTATGTTTTGGCCCCTCCTCTGGGCTTGGCCCGAGTGATCACTGAGGACCACTGCCACACGATCCCAGCCAGGACTCCAGCCAGGCACATGCTCCAGGGCCCACCAGAAATCCTGATCCTGGCAATGGGCTGCTGGGGTCTGGAGCCAGGGGTCTGGAGTCACTTTAGAAAGGCCCTGTGGCTGCCGTTGGGGAACTTGCTCAGGGCAGGGGAAGCCTGGAGCCAGCTGGACTACTCTGAGAAGTCCTGTCCTACTGGGTTGGCAAGGGTGCCACGTGGTGTGTAACTGTAAAGTGGGGTGGCCAATAATATTACTTAGAGCGCTAAGCAGAGGCCAGGAAGACCGCTCTCAAATCCCAGTGACAGTCACAACTCTGGCAAATTAGTGCAGCCGGTGGCTGTGGTTCCCACCCTGTCCTCTCTCCTCGCTCTCTCCTGTCCCCTCTCTACCAGGGACTGGAGCCTGGCTCCCAGCTCAGCTGCAGCACAGCATCATGGTGGCCTCAGTATGAAATCCTGGAGAACCCCACCTTGCCTTCAGGATGTTGAGGGGAGCTGAGGAACAGCCAGGGCCAGACATTCAGTCCATCCCCCTGCCCCCAGCCCTTCAGGGCTGTGCTGTCTCCAGTTGATGGCCTCAGCAGTCCCTGCAGGGGTCAGTGGGCAATTGTTGGCACGAGCAGCCCGGCTCATGCTGCACTTGTTCCATGGCCGTCTCCATAGTGAATTCGTGCCAGTGTGGGTTTCTGACCTCTGACCTTGACCTTGTCACAGTGGTCCAGCCTGGGGTCTTTGCCTCATTCATTCCACTCCCCTGATGGCCTGGTCACCTCCTCCCTGTCCCTGGTCAGGCAGCAAGGTGGACACGAATGCCTCAGCCGCCCCCTCTCCAGGGCTCCAGCTGCGCTGCAAGGGCTGCCATTGACTCTTTCCTTGTCCATGCTTCTTCCTGGCTTGAGAGCAACTGGAAGCTTCTGTGGCCTCATCTGATCTTCATGTGCATGTGCAGACCATAGCCAGAAGGAGACAGGGCGGATGGGCAGTGCCACTGAGTGAAGCAACAAGCTGGACACGCCATGGTGTGTCCACTGCACGGAGGGAAGGCCGAGTCTCCAGGGTACAGACGTAGCTCCTGCCTGGGGTCCTGGCACCTCCCTGCCATGTCCTTGCTTGACTCTGAGGGGCCCAAGAAGGCCCCTTTGTGTTCCCATGCCTCTCCCTACTGGGCCCAGTCCTCCACCCCTCTTGCTGCCCACTTCGTCCTGTGAACTCCTCAAGGAGCTCCTTCCTCCTCCGGCGCCCAGCGGCTGGCACTGAGGGGGTGCCCGAGGAGCTATGGAAGGGCCGCAGGTGTCCTGGCAGCTCCAGGGTACTTGGTTCCACCCAGACAGGCTCCTGGTGGGGGTCTCTGACCCTCACTGCACTTTCCGTTGTTTCCTCGAGACTGTGCCACGCCTCCCTCCCTCCCAGTGGCAGCTCCTCCCTGAGCACCCCGTGCAGCTGCGGGTGCGTGGGAGCAACGGAGCTGGGGTGTCTGATGAGAAGGCGCTCGTGGACATGGACTGCCAAGAAAAGAAACAGCCCTGCGCTTTTTATTTTTGCACCTTCTTAAAAAGAAAACAGCAGCAGTGATATGTTAAAAATAAACCGTTTTTACTTTAAAAGGGCAAAACATCCCAAACAAACAGAACTAATGAAAAGATGCTGGCTGAGGGTTCCAAAGGCTTCCTCATGGCTGCCCAGGGAAGGGCCTTGCTCAGACGGGACACCTCACACGCCTGGCAGGGCCCCAGGAGAGCGCCCGCCCACTGTGTGCAGAGGGTAGAGGCGCGGTCCCCAGGCTTGCTCATGGTCCCTGCATGGTGTGTATCTGATAACCGAGGAGCTGTCCTAGGAAAGGCCTCTGTGAGGCAGGGGCCATCTGCACCAGCAGCCTGGGGACGGGCGTGAGGGAGGGCTCCTGGGGAGGTGGCCTTCGGTGCTGCGATCTCAAAGGCTTGCTAAGCAGAGGGATCCCCAAGGGAAAGGAGCCATCACAGTGCACCTGGGGACCCACGCAGTGATGCTCACAAGCATCCCCTAGGAGCTGGGGCCTAAGGTAACCCCAACCTCTTGGGGCCCCTCTGCTCATCTACAAAATACGAGCAGCAAGCCCCTAGGGCAGGCAAGGCCTATGACTCCAGGGAGGCCGCAGAGCACAGAGAGCGGAAGACGGCCTTCAGGCCTGTAGGCCGCCGGATGGTGCTGGTCAGCAGGCCTGCGGAGCCTCCTGGCCAGGACATGGGTGTATCAGCATGTTCCTGAGGAAGCCTCTGAGTTGGTTCTACTTCCTGTTCCATATGTGATCTATCATCTCAAACAACCCTGGGCAACAAGTGAAGCTTTCGGACCTGGGAAACGGACTCTCAAGGGCACACAGTAGCAAAGCTGTCATGTTGACCCCGCTGCTCCATCTCTGCCACTTTCACCTCTGCCCTGATCAGGGACCCTAGGCAGGAGGCGGCACGGGAGGAGATGCTGCACATTGAAGGAGAGGTGCTTGGGTCGGGGCTCACGTCCTTCAACTGAGGCAAGAGTCAGCATGGGGCTCTAAGCGGGCAGAGCGTTGGCTGAGTCTGAGGGGCATGTGAACCTTAGTGTCCGTCCCCTCGCTTGATGTTCCAGCCCCTTCCTCGGAGCTGCCTCGTGGACCTGAGGATGTGGGGTCCAACACCTTCAGGTGGCTTTGGCAGTGGCCTCAGGAGGCAGGTGCAGGCCTGGCACAGGCCGTCCTGGCTCACCACGTTCCCCTGAGCATGGCCCGCGTGCCTGTAGGTGCTGCCTCCAGCTCCACGGCAGATACGCACTCCAATCTGCACTCCCTGGCCTGCTCTGAGCACTGAGGTGGCCTTCTGGTGTTGGGGTGAGGGGCACGGCAGGTGTGTGCACCCTGCTCTGTGAGCTTGGTGTCAGGGCCTTTCCCCAGGTTTCCACCCAGGATCCCCTGGAGCATGACAGGCCCTTGTCCAAGGACAGCCAGCAGCAGTCACTCCACAGGTGAGGGCCCAGAGCCTGACTCGGTTCCCGCTGGCCCACATCTCCCTGGCAGGTCCTGGGAACGCCCTTAGAGGGAGGAGAGGGAGCACTTGCTGGGACCCCTAAGGACCAGAGGCTGGGCTGTGGGAGGTAGGGGCGAGGCCTGGTCTCCGGGTGGTCAGAGGGCATGAGGCTGCGGTGGTCCTGGGGTGGGGTGGGCCTGGAGCCTCATCACTCTCCGAGGCTGGTCTCCAGGGACCAGGCGTATCCAGCCTCGGGGTGGAGGGCTCCTGGGTCAGCCTGGCCATCCGGGCTGCCCATTGTCCTTGTTGAGTGGCATGTTTCTCCTGATCCCAGAGGTCTTGGAGTGGCCTGGTCAGGGGCCTGTGGCCCCCAGTTGTGCAGTGCTCAGAGCAGCTCTCTGGGGGGCCCTGGGCCTCTCCAAGCCTCAGTAACAGCGTGTGAACCCTAAAGCCCTCTCAGGTTGCTGGATACCAAGTGAGTGGAGGATGGAAGTGGATGTGGCACTCAGTTTCTGTCGTCACCCCTGACCCTGTGCAGACAGGGAGTGAGGGGCCAGACAGCACCCCAGCTGCCTGGTACCTCTCTGGGCTGTCCTGATGAGGCACTGCTCCTTCTGACTTAGCGTCTGGCGTCTGGAGCTGTTTCGGTGAATGGTGAACGGTGAACGCAGCTCCAGCCCCTCCTGGCTGTTCTCATTCTTGCCCTTGGGCTGAGGCCTGGGCAGGTGGCTTCTTCCCATTTCCCAATCTGCCTTGACCCTGAGGCCTGGCTCCAGGCCCTGTCCGAGGTCTGGCCAACCGTCCCCTGCTTGTGTTCATCTGCCCACGACCCTGTCAAGCTCAGTGGGGCCCCGCCCTGGGCCCGTCTGCCAGTCTTTCAGGCTCAGCAGTCGAGCATGCGTAGTGCTGGCTCCCATCCGAGGCCGCAATGCTGTGTCCTGTGACCTCACCCTGCAACCAGGGACACAGAACAGGGAGGGACAGGCAGGAGCAGAAGTCTGGGCTTCCAGTGTCCCTGATGCACCTGGCAGGAGTGGAAGGTGTGGACCTGAAGGTGGAGGGGTGTTCAGCCCGCTCAGGAGGGGATGTCTTTTGACCCCCACCTGGGACAGAGGCCTGCTGTGACTTCCACCACCCCTGGTGCTCCTGTTGTCCTTGTCTGATTTCTCAGGCTGGGACAGCAGTGAGACTTAGCATCTTCCACGAGGCCCAGGGAGTGGGTGGAGCTGGACTGGATCTGTTGAGTGAATAAGTGAGTGGATGAGTGAGTGGATGAGTGTGAGTGGGTGAGTGGATGAGTGGGTGAGTGAGTGGATGAGTGAATGGATGAGTGGGTGAGTGGATGAGTGGGTGAGTGAGTGGATGAGTGAATGGATGAGTAGGTGAGTGGATGACTATGTGAGTGGATGAGTGAGTGAGTGGATGATTGGGTGAGTGGGAGAGTGGATGAATGAGTGGATGAGTGACTGAGTGGATGAGTGAGTGAGTGGATGATTGGGTGAGTGGATGAGTGTGTGAGTAGGTGGGTGAGGGAATGAGTGAGTGGAT
>PVKS010054247.1:0-10132 GCA_004027875.1 Aplodontia rufa
TCATTGTTGGTGAGGTGGATGCCGTCTTCTCAATCCAATTAGATGGCTTTATAGAGACAAAGTGACAAGGCCTCTGATAGCACCTACCAAAGAATGGGAACAGCCCGAACATCACCTCTAAGTGACACCTATTAAAGCTGCTTCTCTCTGGCATTGCTTCTACAGAAAAAATTATAATATAGTCTTTTAAGTGCATAAGTGTCCTGGTTTGAGAAATTTTCTCTTTTTGTATCTTATTTATTTATTTATTTTTTTGTGATTGAACCCAGAGGTGCTTAACCACTAAGCCACATCCCCAATCCATTTTCTTTTATATTTTGAGTCAAGGTTTTGCTAGTTTGTTAGGGCCTTGCTAAGTTGTTGAGGCTGGCTTTGAACTTGTGGTCCTCCTGCCATAGCCTCCTCAGGCTCTGGGATTACAGGTGTTCCCATCATGCCTAGTTTTCTTCTTTTTCTTTTTTTTAAAAAAGAAAGAGGGGGAAGAGAGAGAGAGAGAGAGAAAGAGAGAAGCAATCTTTATCTGGTTTTTCATGTGACCTTCATTCCTCAGACACTTCATTGAACTCACGTTCTCGCGTTTGCCAGGCAAGCACCATAACTGCTGAGCCACTGCTCCGGCCCTCCAGTCTTCTTTTAGTATCTTAATGTCCTGTAGAAGGTTCTAGACATTGATTCTTGTATCAAGGTTTCCCTTAAAAATAAATTTGGGCTTGCTGATTAGGAAAATCTTTCTGGAAGCCTAATCTGAATCTCTGCTTCAAAACATGATTCTTGATTTTATTTCTTTCAATGATGTATACAAAATAACATATACAATGATGTATACAATGATGTATACAAAATAACAAAAAAACCCTTATCTGTATTTTCATAATTAAATTATGTTAAATTTGAGAATTAGAAGAATGCATCTCTTAATGGAAAAATTCAGCAGTCACTTTTCCTTTGGAGAGCTACAAAACGAGTTTTGGAATTAGGCCAGAAAATAATCTCTTCATCAGCTACAGTTAATGAAATCATTAATATGGTACATTGCACCTGAGGAGAGTGCTGTGAACTAATTTCTTTGTCATCAGGATGCACTTGTAAGATCAGTTGGGGAATTATTGAAATGTGAAAGCATCTAGGAGGCTCTTCTGGCAACGAAACAAGAAGAAATATTATATGGAGAACTGGGAAAATTTTCAGAAAGGAAAAAAAAGCTAAGCATAAATCATTCTCTTTGGAAAATACAGACAAGTAAACAAGCAAAGATGTTAAAAAGCTTGCCATTGTGTTAAAACAAAGTTGAGAAAGTAGTTGAAACTGTCCTTAGCTGTTCATTTAAGGTTGTGTGATGCTAATTAAGGTGAGTACAGTGGGTCCACTGTATTAAGAATATTTAGTCTCCCAAATACTATTTGGCTTACTTAGTCTGGATCAGAGAAAGAATGCACTTCACTTCTGCAACTCAGAGCATACAGCAACCAAGTAATTTCCCCTGTCTCCAATTAACAATACTAGCAGATGGGACCATGCACAAACAGTTAGGGTCCAGAGTGGTTGCCACGTGGGCCTGACTACTTAGGGCTAAGCCACAGAAACCACAGACACAACTCATTTATTTAATCCACTAATAAAAAGGAGGACGGGAAACATTCTGATGCAGGGAAGTTTGTTTTCAGAGGAACTATGCAGCTTTTTCTTCTTCCTCGTCCCCTTTTGCCATTCTCACTTTGCATTCTTTATTTTATTTTGTACTGGGGATAGAACCCCGGGGCACTTTACCATGGAGCTATATCCCCAGTGCTTTTTATTTTGAGACAGGGTCTCATTGAGTTGCTAAGCCTGGCCTTGAACTCATGATCTTCCTATCTCAGCCTCCTGAGTCGCTGGAATTACAGCTATGTGCCACTGACTTCATTCTTCAGAGCTTTCCTCGCACCTAACCGTGACTGCCCTAGGATCTGAAGAAGAGTCACTCCTAATTTCCCTCACTACATCAGAATGCTCTTTCTTTAAGACCTTGATTTAATGACTTTTTGAGGGACCATAAATAATTCATACTTGTTAAAAGATAAATTTTAAAGGAAGACACAGTTGTGACTCTCATACCAATATAAAATGAACATGTGTTGAAGATTTTATCTAAGTCATTAATTAATGAAGGAACCAGGGACCACAGCTGGTTCAGAGGAGACATCAAAGAATCACAAATTTATGTGGAACAAGAACTGTTGAAACAAATTTATAGATGGAAGCAGGCTGACTTTTTATCAAAGGGACAGGGCTGTTCCTCCACTGGATATTTAATTTGCTTGTCCAGAGAATTACTTTTTCTGCTATCAGTTATCTACAACTGGAAGAGCTGTCAGATAGAACAAAAACAATGAAAGTTGCAGAGCCCTAATGGAATCCAGAGCTTCATTGAAAGGATATTCAATGATCTCTTTTCCAGTGCCTAATCTCTTTTCTTTGTTCCAAAGTTTAATTTTTGATACGTGGTAAAGTAAGAATATATTGTAGCTTGAATTTGTTTGGAAGCATTGATAGTGTGAAAGAACAGCTTACTAAATAAAATAATTGAGCAATGCACTTTGAATGAGAATGTATCTTTCAAGGCAGGCTGGTTGCTACAACAAACACCTCCTAAATCTCTGTGGCTCAAAAGATTTATTACTTGCCCTCTTTTTTTCTTACCCTGTTCTCAATCCACTATCCCTCACTTATCCTTCCACTAAGTATTGTCCCATCTTCTTGGGTCTATGCAACCTTTCTACCTTCTCTGCATCCAGCCAGGAGGCAGGAGACAGAAAGGACCTGGGGAAGGCAGACTCCTTCGGCTTGGAGTGGCTTCGTTTTTTTCTTCTACTTAAATTCTGTGAGTGAAAAGTAGTCACTTGATTCCACCAGGATTGTGGAATCTGCAGGTGGTGGAGGCAGGTGGCTTACCTGAAGCCAAACCAGCTTGGTGAGCACTTAACATTTTCTGGGGTCTGCACCCAGGTGCACTTCCTCAAGGAAGACAAACCACAGGGAACTGGGGAACACTCTGCTATTTATGAATTATTGTTATATCATGAGTGATGAACAGAACACAGAGCCTACTCTCCAGGGGCTTTTGAGTCACAGGGAAGAAAAATCTATAATGTGAAGCAGGATGTGATATATTGAAAAAACAAAGCTCTGAAAGCATCAAAGGGTGACTAATTTCAACCAAAGAGCATTAGAAACAACAAGCAGGATGGCATTTGAGAGCCCAGAATTTGGAAGTCCTGAATCCAAACCTTTGCTTACGACCATTGACCCTTAGTGAGTTTTAAAACTTTCTGAGCCTCAGTTTCCCTGACTTGAAAAGGGCAGTTATTGAACGCCCTGCAGGACCATATCCACCCACATAATATTACAGCCATTATGTGAGTAGATATATAAGTGCAGAGTGAAGCAAAAATCCACACAAGACCTTAAAGGTTAGTAGATTTCAGCAGGCAGAGAGGGGCAAAGGGGCACTATAAGACAGGAGCAGGACAAGCTGCTGGGCTCTGTTCCTTTACCCACTACTTCCTCAAGCAGATTTTATATAGTGAGGATTCCTAGGAAGACTGTATTTGAGAAAAAATAATCTACTTCCAAAAGTAAATTAGAAAACTTAGCATGTTCTTGGGAATGTAATAGACAAACTGCTGACGGTTCCGGATTTCTGATGGCTTAAGATTTTTTGACTTTACAGTGGTGTGAGAGCAATGCTCATTCAGTAGGAACTGTACGAGGGATTCTGAAATCTGACCTTTTTCCAGGCACCTTTCTGATGCTGGGCAGTGGCTGTAGTCACAGCTCCCAGTGGGCCTCAGGATCACGAGGGAAATGGTAGTGTGCTGTGTCACTGTGTAGGATAGGTGGATTCAGGGGATTTTCAGCTCATGACATTTCCAATTTATGGTGGGTTTATTGGGATGTAACTCTGTCATAAGCTGAAGACCATCTGTATTTAAAAATCTGACAAGGATTTCTAACCATCTTTGTCAATTCCTTCTTTTTTCCCAACATGCCCAGTTTAGTATGAAGAGATATGTGATGATTGCCTGTCTTTGAGATGACACAAATAATTGATTTGATTTTTTTCACTTTGCAGATATTATTGCTTCAAGCTGTAGGTAAGGCTGTTGACTATTTTCTACATTGTGGCCTCTAAGGCATTCCTTCTCTCCAGCATAATTTTACTTATTGTTTTTTGAATATATAGAATAATTACAGGGAGCTATCTGTGAAGAAAAAAAAAATCCCCGTAGAAGGGCATTTTTTTTTTTAAAGAGAGAGGGACAGTGAGAGAGACAAAGAGAGAAATAACTTTATTTAGCTTTTCACATGGCCTTCGTTGCTCTAACACTTAGTTGTGTACACGGTGCTGGGGTTTGAACCCGGGTCCTTGCACTTGCCAGGCAAGCACTGAAACTGCTGAGCCACCGCTCCAACCCCTAGAAGGGCATTTTTATTCCAGTGCAGTAGATGTGCTACCAAAGGCTTCAGTGTGGGAAGGTGACTACACCTCTGTGACAGTACACGGTCTTAGGTTGAGAACAGAGGGAAAGCGTTCGATGAGGATGAAAATAGAAGCAGAAGGGACATGGAGGGGGTATGAGCAAGCTTTTGTAACACCAGATCACTAAACTGGGACAGGACCCATGTGGCTCCCAGTGGCCACATGCAATTGTGACTGGGAACAACAGTCACGGAACGGTGCAACTACGTCTTGCCCTCCCCTGAAAGTTGCTTTAATTTCTGAAGATCAAGGAGACAAGAGGAACTGTGAGTGTAACCGAGGTAGAATTGACAGGTGAACTCTGAGAGGCAATGTCCATTTCAGCCTAGGGAAGGAGGGAGTGCCAGCCTTGTTTAGCTATTCCTTGGGAGTTCAGCAAGGCAAGAATCAGGAAGCTAAGAGAAAAGTACTATTTCTACGCCTTACTTCAAAGTTGGTTCACAACTAATGGCTGGTATTTCTATTCTCACAGTACAACTATAAATGGGCCTGATGGGGAAGTAAAATTCAGAATTTTTTTTTTTTTTTTGTGCTAGGGATTTAACCCCAGGGCGCTTAAACACTGAGCCACATCCCCAGCCTGTTTTTTATTTTCAGACGTTGCTTAGGGCCTCACCAAGATGCTGAGGCTGGCTTTGGGCTTGCAATCCTCCTGCCTCGGCCTCCTAAGCCATTAGGATTGCAGGTGTGCACCCCTGTGCCTGGCTAAAAGGCAGAATTTTCAGTACCAATGTGGTTTTGGGAGGAATGTGTGTTTCAGAAGGAGGCAGTGTGTATGGGAACAGCAGAGTCAAAAGGACATGGATTCAAATCCTGATTATATTATTTGTTAGCTCTGTGAACTTCTGAACATAAGTTAACTTCTCTGAGCCTCTGTTTCCCTTTTTATAAGTTAGGAAAATAGCATTTACCCATGCAGTGTACTCTTGAAGGTCAGTGTGTCCATTCTTGTCCTTGGCCTGTTTTATTTCTCCCTTTATCTGAGATCTTGTTGCATCAGTTCTGTCTTTAGAACATTCCAATCAGATGCCCTTAGCTGGTTTTCTTCAGCCTGCCCTGACCCTACGTACCCACAAATGCACAGACTGTGGTATGCAGAGCCCACAGGGGTGTCTGAGGGGACCAAGCAGGACAATATGGACAGACATTGCTGCTGCTGGTTGGACAGAGGGTGGGGCCTTGCTGAAAACAAAGTCCGGTGACCTCTGATGGGATGATCCTGCAGACCAATCCTGGCTTCCACGTGGGTTCTTTGGCAGGGTGGCCAGTCAGCAAGCAGTCAGCAGTTGCTCACTCTCAAGTAAGCTGTGGGCACCCAAGAAGGGCTTCAAGTTCCTCTTTGCTAGGTCTGCTCCTTTTTTTTTTCTTTTAAATTTAAATTATTTAATTTAGTTCTTTTGTGTGTGGTTCAGGGGTTATGGGGATCGAACCCAGGACCTTGCACATGCTAGGTAGATGCTCTATCACTGAGTTACACCCCCAGCCCAACAGCTCTGCTCTTATCAGGTGGTGGCCCTTGTCCTTTGTCAGTTTCCCAGGTCTAGCTTTCAACTGTGTAGAGCCCCACTGGTCAACCCTGCTCCCTTCCAGCCCCTCCTGGTTTCAACCCCCAAGCCCAATTTTGTGCCTCTTCCATTTTCCAAACCATTGTTTTCTTTTTCCTTCTTTTAAAGGAAAACTGGTCTTATTGAGCTGGAGCTGGTATATCTTAAAATTCACTAGTTAAAAAAGTACAATTCAGTGTTTGAGTAGATCAGCCCATTTTCCCTAAGAATATGGATGAGGGAGGAGAGCAGATCAGTTTGGGATCTGCTGCTGGGTTCAGGCAGTTCTGGCTTTTTCCTCTTGGTTTTAAAAACAAGTGTACAAATTAGAGTTTCTGTTTGAAATGAAAATATACCTAGTCCTTTCCTGTTGCTGAGCCACGAGGGGAGGAAAAAGATGGTTGAATCGCTTTAAATAGCCAGAGATGGCAGGTGATTACTGGAAAAACTCAGGATAATGACTCTAAGACCTAGGGGGCTGTGCACACCCTGGCTTCCCCCATCAGTGCCATCCAGGATGCGAGTATCTCATCCATTTTCATAGACTTTGAAAGAAGAGGATACGATCATCTATCCTGGAAACTCATTACGCTGCTTAATAATGAGGCAATTCTTTAATAACACAAAAGTGATAACACATACTTCTTTTTAAAAATGTACATTTCATCTTGTGTGTTTAATATGTACCAGATATTGACTTATGATAGTAATGTAGAAAACCTGATTTCATCTTCACAGTAACCCTAAGATATGGAGAGTAAGTAATATTTTATGCATTTATGTATGAAACTGAAGCTTGAGATTATGTATTCAGTCAATGGCAGAGCCAAGATTTCAACCCATGCTTCTTTAATTGTGAAAATGCTGCTCTTTTTATGTGAGCCAGAATCCCCTTTTAGTTTTGTGACTGCTTTCTAGCACTGTGCTGAAGCCAGCACATAATTGAATTGCAAGAGCCAATTGTTAGTTTTAGGAATTTTATAAGCCTAATGTTAAACACACCCATTATTTAAAATCAAATTATATTAATTTACAACTAAGTAAACTATATTGAAAATACACTCTCAAAACTCCTCACTTCCTAATAATTTTACTATATTTTGATAGCTGGAAATTAATCATGGTGGGAATATTTACAGAAAATAGTAAATACTATAAATCAGAGCTTAATTTACTGTTTGGTTGGTTGTCTATACTTAAGGTGATGGAGAAAATCTTAATGCTAATTAAACAACAAATAATTGTGCTATGTCTAGTGCTGAGGCTGAAAAGGTCTTCAATTTAATGAATATGCTTTGTATCAGAATAAGAATAGTTTAACAGCAGATCAGGTATGAGATTTAATATTAGTAGATTTATTGGAAGAGGTAGTTAGTGATTGGGATACAACTCCACCTATCAAATCAGATGAATTGCAGCCGTATTAGTTACAGATAGGAAAGTTTGTCAGAAACCAATGAGAGCATTCTTAAAAATCAGTTGGCTTTATGAGATTTACAATAAAGAGTGCTGCATCTGTTTTTGTTGTTTATACATTGTATGCTACAGATCTTTTACTCCAGTAGAATTCATGATAAACACACAGAAGGGTGCATGTGCATGCGCATATACACAGCCTTACACCTTTCCACAGGAGAGCTGCTTGCCAAGCATTTACTACACACTATGGCTTCCCCCACTCCTTGGTCCCCAGTGGAATTGAAGAACATCTGCAGCCATGCTACTTTGGTTCTTCCAAAGCTTTTCCTTCTCCAGTTGGAATAATCTGTGATTCATTGATCTTTCCCTGAAGAATTTATTTTATTTCAAGTATGCAGAATTAGTGCATGGCCGTATTCCAGAAGACAGACGACCCTTGATGGGTAGGTGGAAGGCCTTCCTCACTAGGGGTAGGGCACAGGGTCTGGAATGAGATCTGGGTTGTCCCCGTGCGTTACCCCCACAGCTGCCTCATCTGAAACAGAAGTTTGAATCAAGGTGAATTCCAGGTTCTCTGCATTCTTAAACTCTACATTTCTATGGCTGCAGCTTGTACTAGGCCTTTTACATATTGTACTGCTTGGTTTATCAAGAGAAATGCAAATACAATAACCCACTCATTGAGGTTTGAGATAATACTTTCTTAAATTTGTCTGATCCTCTTGCAGCTCACTAAATATTTTAGCACACATTGCTTGCTTTGTCCCCCTAACAAACCTAACAGTGAGATAAGTAAGGAATAATCAGTGTCCCTATTTTACTGCTGTGGGAACTGAGACTCAGGGTCATTCATAACTTGCTCCAAGTGCATGACCAAGTGCAGAGACACGAGGTCTGGGGCTTCCAGGTTGCTTTTTCCATGCTTAACATCCTTTCTTTTTAATTGACTTTAACAGAAAATTCCATTGAGCTAGTAATAATCACATCATCATGTCCTCTAAACATAAATTGAACAAAAACTCTTCCTCAAGGTAGATTACAGCTTCAGAAAGGTTTTCATTTGTTTTCTGATGAAATAAGTAAGTCCATTTCTGCTGATCAAGCAAAGACAACTGAGAGGAAGTACCAGTGGATTGATTGTTAGGACAATCTGCTTCAGAATTCAAAGGTATTGAGCATGAATGTGCACAAACCAGTGTGTGTATTAGGACAGGACAACTTGATAGAGGACAGTCGTTTGGGGCATATTTGTAATCATAATCAATGCTGCCTCTAGGATCTCTTAGACATTTTATAGCATGACCGGCAAATTGGCTTTAATTAGCTTTAGTGATGGGGTTAGCACACAGTGACGACCTCTTCTCCATCTCCTTCTCTTTCTAGTCTCCCTTTGCTTCTGCTGCTCCCTGACCCACACAGTCCCTGTTCCTCCTCTGTGCTGGGGTTGGACCCCAGGGCCTCACACATGCCAGGTAAAAAAACACTTTACCACTGAGCTACACCTCCAGCCCCAGAGTGACTTTCAAGTGAACAAGGGCCACTGGGAAATAAACAGTGTTATATTATCTTTGCAAAATGGCAAAGGATGCTTCCTTATACTATTCTAGGTTTCCTTTTTTTTTTTTCTTCTCACCGTTTGTTTGGCTGGTGGTTGCCATAGTTTCATGGAGTAAATTCACAAAGAGCTGGGACTTTCACAGAGCCAAATACAGACATAATGGTGGTATTCCAATAAAGAGGAGATGTATTAATGCTTAGTGCATTCCTCCAGCGAGGCAAGCTGATGTCATGGTCATCTGGTATCATTACTCAGCAAGGCTCCAAGCAGGGGCAACACAATTGCTATTTAGGGCTCTTTCCCTACTTTGTTATGTTAATGAAATAAACACTGAAGTCTTCTCTCTGTAAAGTGGAGATAGCTGTAAGAATCGTTACGCGTGATGACAGGGTGACATCTGAACACCCTGGGGTCTTCTCTCAGAGTGCAGTCAGCAAGTGAAAAGATGGAACTTCCTCCGTCTCAGCAGTAGGTGTCGCTGCAGCCAACGAAAACCTCAGGAAAGCTCTGGTGGAGGAAAAAGGAAACACCAAGGGCTGAACATGACCTGTTGGTCATCTGGATTTCTTCCCCTCCTCAAGCTCAAATCCTTCATACTACTGTTTATTTCTTTTTTTAAATAACATAGTTCTAATAATGGACAAGTCTTTTCAGAAGAAAGCCAATTCTGCAAACCATTCCATTTCATCCACCCATTCATTCATTCAACCAGTACTTCCTAGGCACCTAACAATTTCTGAGGCACTTGCCAGGCTTTGGGTTCATAATAATGAATAGTAGGGAGAGTGTGGCTTTTGGAGGTTAGTGTCCAGTGGGGGACAGGCATTTAAAGAGGTGATACTCCAAAGAAAAGGAATTACAGTACAGAGAGATTGACATACTCCTACAAAATTTACTACATGAAATGACAAGGGACCTGATTGAGTTGACAAGTCAGGACCAATCATTCAGATAAAATGGTGTTGGAGAAGGTGCCCATGTGATGCATCAAGGCACAAATTGCAAAGACAGGGTCAGGATTCCTTCAGTCCCCTTGAGATTCTCACTGGTTTTCTTGTCATGGTGCAATTGATCTCCTTTGTCATCTGCAAT